>JAUUDZ010240258.1:0-12055 GCA_032361705.1 Panulirus versicolor | reverse complement strand
TAGTTGAGACTAGAGGTACACATGTTCCTTCTTAACTGAAAATCTTACAGAACCTCTCACCATAATGCCCTAGTTCTTGACTACACAACTCCATTTCCAATCTATGTTACCATAAAGATCAATAAGGCCTGTTCAGTTTCCATAATTACATTTTCCATTTAATGTCTTGTCTCACCTCTGCTCTTTTAACTTCCTCATCTACAACAGAGTCAAACTTGAAAACTACATAATTACTTTTTCCAACTAGTGTATCATATACTCTGCTCTCATCATTCAAGCTAGCAGAATAAAAGGTCCAGAAATAATGGTGTATCTACCACTCACATCCGAGTGCATTCAGTGACATGTTGGTACAAGAATTTTTTCTGTAAACACTAAAAACTAGTGTCTCCACAACTTACTGTCACCGTCAGAATGAAAATTTAGTCTGTCTAGCTCTCTGAAAATGAAATCCCCCTATATCAGTACATTATCAACTCTGAGAAGTGTTTACTGCTTCCTATTCCATCCTGACTGTTTCTTCAATGCTATCACATGGTATATTTCCTCTGGATTGCTGTAATTTTTGAAGTATTATATAATAGTAACACCATTATGCATTTCTTTCCTAAAGTTACTTTTCCCACTGTGTAATGTCTGGATACCATCTTTCACTATTTCCTGAAACTTATGGATATCTCTTATCAAAAGGGCTAACCCTCCCCCTCATTTGCCTTCTCCTTCCCTCCTTACTATCATGTGTCCCTCTGAGTAGAATCCGTGAAATCTAATCTCTTTTGTAAGCTTTGTTTCCACAACTCCAAAAAATCAGGTGTGTTTTCCCTAATACGATCCCTAAATTCCAGCTCTTTACCAGACCATCCAGGCTGTAGGGGCTTCGTGGACCTGCAAGCTGCGGTTCCCAACAGATTGGTCGAATAATGACACAACCCAGTAGCCAGGGCCCAGCACAGGCTGTGGGGGTAGAAAACCCCAAAAGATTACTTCAGGTAAACTCCAGGTAATGTACACAGACATGGAAACTGTGGGTAGCAAAATAGTTCTTGCCCTACTTCACTGAGGCAAACTAAAAATAGCAGCCATCTTGATTTATGAAAAAAAAGTTTATATGTCATGAAGAGCATTATAACAAAACTAATCAAAAACACTGCCATTATCACTTGTTAATGCTAAATACCTATGACATATCCATGATGTCCCACTACCATATTCTTTCATCTTAGCCATCTATGCCAACAGTCTCAAAGCTTCACAGGTTTTTGTACAGTTAGTTAAGTTCTTCAGAGGAAGGTCACCTCGGCATATGTGAATGAAGGTTCTACATTACCAACTCTACCACCTGCATGTCATTTTCCCATCATAATGATCTCTTGCATGAAGGAAAACAGGCAAAAAATATGAGAAATACAACCCACCATGCTGAAAACACCAAACACAAGTAGACTTAAATTGTTTTATTACCTGAAGTTCTATATCCAAAGTGTTGTTTTTCCTTAATGCTCAGCTACATTACCAGCAAGCCATCTACCAAATATTGTGTCTTTTGCACACTCAAAAATAGGCAAATGTGAGTACTAGCCTCTTATACCATATCACCTGAATTTTCACATCCAACTGTTCCTTCTCCTTACTGCTTTCCTGCAGTACCAACATATGCATGCCGTTTTCCAGACATTATTGTTCTCTTGAATGGGTGTGTGTGTGTGTGTGTGTGTGTTCATCAACATGTGACAGTATGGCCCTCAAGGGTGTGCAGCTCAGGGAAAAGAAAATATTGATAATGCACAGGTCATTCAAACTACCTGATGTATATTCTTTCCAGAAAAAAAGCCTAGAAAGCATTTTAATGAAAAAGTACTAAACAAAGCAGCACTAACTAAGGTCAGGGTGTATCAATTCATGCAAACTTTTACACACCAATGGTAAAACAAGAGGGCCAGCTACATTATGAATTCTGTTGAGCAATGAAAGGTAAACATGTAAAAGACTTAAATGTAATAATCTCTGCTGATCTAAATGGCAGTGAGCAATTCAGAGAATTCATAAGCTTGGTTTCCAGATATAAGTCTAAGGATATAATCCTGACTCTTTACAATATATAAATCCATCCCCACCTTGAATATTATGTTCAGTTTGGTCAGCCTATTTGAAAAAAAAAAGACAGAGAACCAAGAAAGTAGAGCAGCAAACAACCAATATGATTCCTGGACTGAAAAACGAATCCTATGAAAGCTGCAAGATGACTTAAACTTATTAAGCCTTAAAGAGAAAATCTTATTAGGTTGTTCAAAAAAGATATTGAAAATCATCAATAACTTTGATAATCTAAACAGTTACTTCAGGCTGGATTTGTCTAATTTCACTCACAGAAATGAATACAGACGTGTGGGCAAACATTTTACTTCAAATGACGTAGAGGATTGCTGCCATATTTCACCAATTACAGTAGCTGAAAGCAGCACTATTTGTTAAGTTTAAGAAGAGACTTTATGTATACTTTGCTTAAAGTATGCAAACGACTGCTTTGCTACTGGTCAAGTTTACAGAGGTTTCATTTTAAACCATCTGTATGATTTTCTATTCTTACCACACTAATCGCTGCAACTCTATCCTCCACTAACACAAAACACAAATAGCTTCAAAAGTATCCAGTGGTCTGTTGCTGTTTGAATTCCTTTTGCATTCTTTTGTATAAGTCATCAACAAGCCATGTTTCCTTGCAGGCCACTGTTACAGATATTAAAAAAAATATCACCTGGTCAACTGTTAAGTCAGAATGGTTGTAGGAAGACATGTCACAATTACTAGAATCATACCATAAAAACCAGCAGCAAAAAAGAGAAAAAATAATGGTTATCTCAAGAATAGCAAGCTAAATAAAAAAAACTAATATATTCACAAAAAAGGTAAACCTTCACTAAGGCTATGTTCAATGAAATGACAAAAGACTAATGGCAGTGGTGACTAAGGTGGTAAAACACAGCCGCAAGACATCATGGATATGGCACAGGAGGTATAGTTTTAGTAGGTGATTACAGCAATAATTTGAATACCTTTGTCACACCACTTTTCAGGGCACATCATTATTTTGTTTAATATAAAAATTAAGCATAACAAACATTTTTTTTCCAGTGTGTTTGAATATCTAACTGATTTAATCCATACAGCTCTGACAGTTTTACAGACCTACATGTGTGAAGAGTAAATGAGGGATTTACTCAAAAACAAGACTGTGTATCACATAACCGTTTTATGATAAAACTGGCTCACTTAGGTTTATTATAATATCTCCAGCTGCTGTAGTTAAAAACAGGATAATTAAAAGGTGATATAACAGATGACTCTATAATATAACATGCTCCAGAAAGAGCTGAATGTGACAAATCAATTATGATACAGCACATCTCAGCAACTTTAAAGCAATAATTATGACGTGGTTTCCTTACAGAGGCCAAATGGACATAGATGACATGATGCTGCACAAACTTTTCTGGAGGATCTGTTCTTAATTACCATACATGAGAATCTTTATGAACAAGGTATAATCGAAATCACATGCATTTAAAGAATAGAGCTATAGTTTTAGTGTATTACACAAGATAGCTAGAGAATGGTAGTGAGTGAATGAAGCCTTTCTTCATCTAATCCTGACATTACCTTGCCAACACAGGAAGTGGTAGACAAGTATGAAAAGAAAAAAAGAATAAAGCAGTTTAAAACCAACATTCTATGCGGCTGTTTAGTGATGATGCATTTACACAGAAATTCCAGAGGTAGTGACCATGTGCCAAGTGTTTAAAATTCATTTGACAGGATGATAAGCATGTGGAGGTGATACCCACAACACAGCATTAGTCAATAAATCAGGAGGCCCATATATAGAACAGGTAAAGAAATGTCTAAGACTGAAATCTAAATCTAAACCAAAGAACCATGCACTAACGCCCTTACACATTTCCTGCAGGTGTTTTTTAAGTCTATAAAGTTCTCTATAGTAACATCCCTCCCACTTCCACTTTATGCTTTGTCTTCTCCTAATCACATTCACACTAACTTCGCTCAGACACCCTTAAACTTTGCAACGCTATCCACATCCCAAATTTCACACCCATCCCAAATGCTAATAATCATCCAGTTGATATACTTTTCAACTGCATATGTACCAATGGGTTGCATCAGTCTCTCTCTACTCCATCAATCAATATCAATCCATCATATCCAATCTGAGTATTCATTCAAAATCCTCACCTTTATGTGCATTGGTGGTTCTTCAAAAGTAAATAGCATATAACGATCTCCGCGACTTTCTGGACTCCGCTGACGCAACTGAAAGGTACAGAAATGAAATTCTGGATTAGGGAAATATAAAATATAAAATCATATGAGCGAGAGAGAAATTACAACATGACTGCTATGCTGGCAGGGATAGCATGCACCAAAGCGCTTGTTGCTTGTCCTGCTTCTTAGATGATATCATTTATTGAGAGCAAAAGGGAGGAAGAGACACACACATACAGAATGGAAAAGGACAAACTTCATGCCTATCTATAAGATAGATGACTGAGAATAGACTGAACTACAGACAAGTCTCACAAAAGAGCGTGGTATGTAAGGTTCTAAATAAGATTAGCAAAAGGCAGGAGAATAATTCTACATAGGTGAAATTACCTTGGTGAGAGACAGTACAATTTCAGGGTAAGGAGGTCATGGTTAATAAAACTCTCAGAGTGCTCGGAGAGAGCGAGCTAAGCCTTAGACAAACGGGAAGACTGGGTGGACTGTTTGTATCTGAAGTGCCAGAAAGTATCTGACAAAGTACTGCTTGGGAGGCTGATAAAAAACTAAACCATCAAGAATGAATAAGGTGCAAACTACTTCAATGGATAGATAATTATCTCAGTAAGAGGGAATATTACAATTACCTTCTTCCTATTTTCAGAATAGCACCATTTAATTTATACAACAAAAAAACCCAAAGAGAGACTCAATATGACTGGCTCTTCATCACTATGCATATTACCAACAGCAGCTCATAATACAAAGAGCACCTCAGAGAACAGCCAGTATGTGGTCTGGTCATGAGGAACTGCTGCATATCAGGTTAGTAGATTATAAACAGGAGCAATGCAAAAGGAAACAAGGTGTGGGAAAGACTGCAAGAGCTATAGGTTAGGTAAGGCTGGAATCCCCTCTTAACAACCTGAAGCTTTTGAAATAATTAGACATTCCCTAAATAGGTATATTTTCACTGGTAAGCTATTCTCTTCAGTACTGAAAGCATAAGGTAGATTCTAAACCCTGCAAAATAGCTAAGCTTAAATTCTGGCTTCAGCTCTGCTTACCACCACCAGATTTAATATTCTGGTTCACTATGGATACCAATGTCCCTCAGGGGATGAAATGGGGAATCCAAATTACCCTAAGTACAATGGTGCTGAGATTCCATGCTTCCTATGGAAATCGGCAAGGAAATGCCATAAAACAGAGAAGTTAAAATCCCTGTAGCATAGCCCCTTAAGAGGGAAAAATGAAAGGACAAACTGTACTAGAAAGAAGGCCCACGAAAATGTGGGAGGTTCAGAGCATACAGAAGAGTGTTTGGATACATTAACCCGGACACTTTACTGTCATGACCAATCCAATCCCCAGTGGGAGGTTCCTAGGAAAATAAGGCGACACTAAAACATATACAGTATATGAAAAGATGATAAAAGTGTTGTAATGTTCAAGATTCAGCAGTTTCTGTGTAACTTTTGATTTTCATCACTTCAATATCACTCTTTTTGGTTAGCAAAATGTATGGACTTTCTAACCAACATATTTCACTGCCTCCCTTACTACAACCCACAGTTCAAAAACATAGTATAGTCATCACAAATTACTTTTCAAGATACTTTCCATACACCATATCATACATTGTGTCTTAGCTGACACTGTTCCCTAATTCAGTTACAATGTCATTGCATGCATTCTTTAATTATCAACATGATCATTGCATGCGTTCTTTAATCATCATGATCATTGCATGCATTCTTTAATTATCAACATGATCAGAATACTGAAACATACACCGCTTCTGCAAATACACAAGACAGCTTGTCATACTTATGGTACTTGCCATACCTGCTCTTACAGCAAGTTTGGTTTGGAGTTAGGTTAAGATACCCTAGGTTTATTCATTGAATCTTAACTTATTCCTCTGCTCCAAAGGTCTCCCCTCTATGAATACAGATTTGTAATTCTCAGTTTTCAGCAGCTACAGGGTCTAACTTTGATTTTTTTTTTTTTTTGTAGTTGACAGACCATGAAGAAAATAAAATTTGTTACTTTAACTTCACCTACAGGTTACTACAAACAGCATAAAGCCTCTGTGGTTCAAAAGATGCTGGAAGCTTTAATATATTCTTACAAATAGAATACGATGCTGAAAGTTACAATATGTTGTTTAGCCTGTCAAAAGGAAGCAATATAAAACCATCCTTTACAGGCCCTTATTTCTTTTCCTTCACATTTCTGAACGATGGTTAAAATAAAAGGTAATTAATTGGCCGGCCTGTATCAATGTCTGTCGCCTCTTCATGTTCAAAGCTTAAATGTTGATTGAATGACAACTTTGTTAACAGATTCGTGAGTGCCCTATTTATTTACCTTGTGTTAGTTTTACCGATAGATTTGTTTTGACTACTGCATCTCTGTAGTAACCATATTAGTAGTCTGGAGACGACCTGCAGATTCACACACGGCTTTTACATAGTTGATAACAATCTTGAAAGTCAAAGTTGTGAAGTGACAATAGTAAGGCACAACCATCCATGATGAATTAATGCTGATGGGAGATTAAAACTTACAAAAAAAATGGAGACTTTCCTTTCACCAGCATAAAAATATTCTACTTTTTTCTCAAGTATATGCTACAGCCCCTAGAATGAGGTTAACTTTATAATTTCTAGGCTATATTTGCTGGATGGGTAATGTTATCATCTCACGGATGATGACATTACACCCTAGCCATCAGCCACGCTCACACATTCGGATACGGTCTCTTTGAACTCCCTCCTTAATGCAGCAAGTATTTAGCTGGTGTACCTCTAAGAGACCGTATTTATTACTTCAATAGCTCTTCTAAAGCATCCTCTCTTGCGAGAGTTTGCCCAAATCCTTTGAGGCCTCAAAATACTGACGTACGGGACCTCACTATAATCGCCACCACGGCTGTCCTCACCTTCACGAATGTCTCCACGGCGCCTTTCGCTATGTCCAACATTGTAGGTCTAGCCCCTATGAAAGTTCTTTGGTTCATAGAGGCCGAAGTATCGATAAGGAACACTATGATTGTCATTCTGGAGCCAGTCACTCAAACTGTCACAGGTATATACAAGGAAAATTTAGCAGTTCATCATTAAGCACAACAGACTCTCGCTCTACACGACAGCGGGCCCACGACTGAAACTGAGGAGTTCTCTTCCTCACCTCAAACAAGCTGTCAGAAATGCCAACATCACACAGCTCAACTCCACATGCAGAGAAAAAAATCTTTGATAGTTCAGATATGTGCACATACTTGATATGAATAATATTACATCATTTGATTACTAATGTTGAGATAATACATGTACTTTTCATCGTTTTGCACACGATTCACGAATCCATGCGAAAATTAGTTACGCCAATATTCATCCTATTTGGTGTATAAGGTAAGATACTCGATGGAATGATTGGTTACATTTATATCATGCATATAAAATGATACACACAATGAGTTACAATATGTACAGAAATGTAATTCATATTCATAACGCCATAAATAAGTCTAGCGAAGTGATATATTGCATACGTAATGTTGGTACTCCCGATGACAATATGTGCCCGATCTCATCATACAGGTATTTGTGGCCTATCTTTCTGAAACTTTTTTTCTTTTGTGAAAATACTGATTTTGAAACTACGATATACAGTCTGTGAAATCGCAAACGAAGAAATACTAATGTGTCCACGATATTAGAAAAGAAATTAAGCTTGCGTTTCTTTAGTGCTTCATGAAGGTATAGCTAACATTAACTGGCTTCACATTCTCAATCGGTCATGTATAAATCAGTTCCGAGGCGGGTTCCACCTTATAGTAAGCCAGATAGAATATGAAATGAATTATTGTCCAGCACTGACTGAGGAAAGTATGGGCAGGAATCATCGCTGTTTATTATACTCTGCCCTGAGGCTTCTCTTAATTTACTCGTATGAACATGAAATATGTTTTCTTCAAACACATCTTGAAGAAAGAAACAAACTTTTCAACATTTTTGCTCTGGAGGGAATGAGGAAAGGTAGGCGTCCTAAAGTCGTCTCCCTCTGCACCTCTCTCTTCTCATGGAATGAATAATGTGCTTGCTAATGATCTTAATGGGTACACATGAAGCTAATTCTTTATTCATCTACACTGGGGCTAGTAACTGTGCTCAGCTCTTTGCTATTTGTTTATGATTATGACATTTCATTATGTACCTAGAACAATTGTATTTTTGTACTCTTCCTTGGCCATCAAACAATTTGCATGCATGAGAACCACATTGGACATGGTTATTTGCATGTACTGTAAGTATTATCCTCGATGAAATTTATTTACGTATACAAATTGTTTATGACTATAGACAAAGTAGGTTCACATTCGACTCAACACATAAGGGGATTTCGGAAGCCGTATGGAAAAGGCAAAGGCAAGTCCCAAACTCATGTAAAAGTATGAATGTATCAGGAATAAATTTTCAGTAAACACCGATAAGTAAAATGAAGGTTCACAAGGAAGCGGTGTAAAGTGGACAGGAATGTAAGTGGGGAAATAAATGATAAATTTTAAAATGTATTCACAATTGAGAACACATCAATTATACTAACATGGGTAGGAAGAGATCTAAACGAAACATAAGCTCATGAAAGAACTTATCCATATAAACCTTATGGTTCTGATGGTATCCACAAACATTTTTGAGTGCGTAAGTAGAAACGCTAAGAAGCATATTTAAAATATTAAATGGTCTACTCAGTTGAAGGGAAGTATGAGAGAGTAAATGTCATAATCATTCATACGCAAAACATTTAATTAGTAAATGACAAGCAAGTATCACTGAGAAGTACAGTCTATAAACTTCTGGAAGACATTATCAGGACACAAAAGGATTAGTTCTTGCAAAGAAAAAGCTGCCTCAGCGAGATTCAACATGGGTTCCAAGAAAAGGGACCTTTGTACCACGAACCTTGTGGACTTTAATCATGAAGTATGCTGCAGTCTATACACACGAAATTAACTGAGGTTGACAATTAAGAGAGAATCTTTAAAAGGTATCAAGCAAGTTGACTCTTGCATTGCCAAAAAATATACATAAATGTAAGCTGTGCCTTTACTAATGGGATAAAAGTAACAACTGGTGTTCCAAAGGGTCTTCAGCTGCCGCTATTGATAATCTATGGTAATTGATATCATTTCGGAAAGCGGAAGAAAGTGCATATGATAGCATACGTGCTAAATGAAGAACACAGAAAATAAATAAATACCTTGATGTATAAGACTGACAAGAAATACATAAAATGGCATCGTCTCTTGCTCCTGCTCCAGTCACAGTCACTGTCCGCATCATGGACCGTAACAATGGCATTTAACTTGTAAGACAGTGTCATATGAACGTCACATCACTGAACATGTCAGTACAGCATTACAGCATTATTGTGTACCTTTTTTGTCTATATCCCTTCCTCATTTCGAACATTACAAACGTAATTAACATGCATCCATACTATTTAACATAAACGTCATATACTGTTAGATGAAATCTTAAATGTTACATCTATGCTGTTTTATGTCAAACAGTACATGATCTTACACATTCTATTTTTCTCAGACCAACATGGCATGGGAAAGGAAAAATATCCCAGTTGTAGCTGTCTCGGATGCAAGGAAGAGAGTAGATTTTAGTAACACAATGTACAGTAAATTGATTTGAGCTTCTCAGGTGTTTGCAGAATTGATTCTTAAAGGTTGAAACTTACATCGAGGGATAGACGGGAGAAAGACTTCCATAATTTCGCTGTTCGAAGTGGGTATCATACTGATATAATTCAATACCTCAGTTTGCTCGTAAACATCCTACTCGTCCTACTTACTACCTTCCATGTAAGATTTTTGTTTACTCACCCTTCACCTGCAAAACTATGGTAAAATACATGACCTCTCTTTCTGAGAAGTGAAATCAAGAACAAACCACGAAGCTATCTAATGATAAGATGATAGTCGTATTATGCGGTGTTCTGAAACATTGTTGTTAAATCACTTCTACATTAGTGCTAGTCACTGCGCTCTGTTCTTTATCATAATTCTTTTAGTCATTATGAAAGAAATATAATTTCATACCTAGTGTGGTCGTATTTTGTCCTTTTATGTTATAAGTGGATTTCCCTTGCGCCATCAATCAACTTGAATGTATTATAAAGACCACATTGAAAATAAGAATTTTTATATACCGCATGTGTTATCCTCGATATAGTTTACATATGTATGGCTATATGTATGATTTTCCCCCCAGATAAGTTCTAACTCAAACTCGAACACTATGATCGACCAAACATAAACAAAGCCGTTGTAAACAAAGTTTACCATTTTACGTAAGTCTGTTCTTGGCGCGTTTACCTCAGCATTGGTGTCCTTAATCAACGAAGTCTGAAGAAGCATCCACGATTCGTCATTTGTAATGTAGTTGATTTCATATCTTGTTCAAAGTTAACATCATCCTGGTATATATGAAAGGAGTACACATAAGAGAGGGAATGATTTTGTTCTTAAGTGCTAATGTGGAGTCTAGAGAATGTAAAAAGAGTGGGGGCGAATAATTTGAAGTATCATATTTTGTATTGAATGATGGTAATGATAGTAGTGAAGGTTATGCACAGTTGATATAAAAGTAGGTAGAACGCTTATAAAATCCTAAGTCGTTGAGATGTTTATTATATCTATAATAACTTGAATTCATCTGTTATTATGGATCATATAGCCACTAGGTTATCTGTTTATTTGCAGTCAGCAGCCTAATCCTGATACTCAGTCATGTTTATTTCGACTGAAGTACTGAATAGTATTAAATCTCAGCAGTTGGGGAGATTAGGTAAGGTTGTTGTAGGTTTTTATTATTTTCTATAATTGCAAAAGATTGAATTGTGGAGTGGTAGGTTGGGTGAAACGTAATACTTTAAAGGAGGTTTGGGCATTTGGAAAGAATGCAAGCCTTAGGGTATACAAGGAGAGTTTATAATAGCACGATTAATGAGATTTGTGTTAGAGGAAGACCACCTGCAACATAGGGAAATAGAGTGGAAGCGTATACTGGAGGATGAGAAATAGTTGAAGAATACATGAAATGATGTATAAAAGTAAGGCATATAAGGTCAGGGATAAGTGGAGACATTTGCTGTGGCCTCCCCCTTGCACATCAGATAGATTGATGGATAGTACTTGATTTCATTTAATGATATATAAAGCAGTGGTTATCAAACTGGAATCTCAGGCTGAATATCAAGGGTCATTTAACTGGGATTATTGATTGAATAATGATGGTTTACTTGGCCTGGACCTGGCTGAGTTGCCATTTGATATTTTACTGGGGATGCATTTGATTTTACCTTGGATTTTAATGTGGATTATATACTTGTATTCATTTTATCATAATGTAGATATTTATGACTTTATTGTATTTATGTGTAATTTTACCTAATAATTTCATTGTGGGAAGTGGAAAAGTCTGAAATCTTTCAGTTATCTTTGTATCACTGAGGTGGGAAGAAGTCATGCATGCTTTGAGAAAGTGCTGAGCATTTACTGTATTTTTTTATACACGACCATGTATCCTTTCATATTGAGGTAATATATCAGTTGTTGTTTGCTGATGATACAGTGCTGGTGGCTCATTCATGTGAGAAACTGCAGAAGCTGGTGACTCAGTTTGGTAAGGTGTGTGAAAGAAGAAAGTTGAGAGTAAATGTGAATAAGAGCAAGGTTATTAGGTACAGTAGGGTT
>JAUUDZ010240041.1:0-12205 GCA_032361705.1 Panulirus versicolor | reverse complement strand
ATCCTTTTACCAAGACCTTTTTGTTGCTCAAGTTACAAGTTGGAACAAATCTTAGATGCGTTTCTTCCCCCCACATCCTCCACCCACTTCTCTCCGCATTTCAGGGTTAAAAAAAAGATTATAGTTAGGAAGTCCTCAAGCGTTCTGAATATTGGACCATTCTCCAGAATTACCGTAAATATTACGAATATTCCTGAGGATCATATGGGCGACGTAATACATACAACGAAGGTTTCCTCAGCGTCAGTCGTTTAATCCACTTAGTAACAGTACGACCCCTTAAGAACGATAGTACGACTCATGTCCACGAAGTTGCGACTCTTGCGGTTGATGGCCTGGCCCTGATGTGACTATCAAAGGTCAGGTCAAAGACCTGACCAACACAACCAAGGGTCACAACATTGTGCTTAAGCCTTGTGACGTATCGTTCAGAATGTTAGAAACATGATTAGAACGTGTTCTCTTCTCATCAGGATATGATTTCAAGCCACCGTTGTACAACATGTAGAGAGAGAGAGAGAGAGAGAGAGAGAGAGAGAGAGAAGAGCTTACACTGCAAACCTGACGCGTGGTAAACTTGTGTATTCCAAGACTGTATACTGCGACATGTCAGGTATGCGAGTGTTAGTGTCAGACGCAACCGGGGGGGAGGGGGGGGGGGGCAGAGGGCCCCCGTAACCATCGTATGGTCAGTATACGATCGTTAAAACTTCCCCGGAAGTTACAATCCCTCTCCAGACTGCCGTCCCAGCTCTAACTTCCCCTCCTGCCCCCTGGGAGAGAGAATTAACTGAAGAAGTCTTAACCCCGAATCCTATAACCGTCTAATCAACCCATTGGACACTATAACTTACCCTCGTTTTCTATGCCTTGACTTCACAACCCTCGGTCTGGTTTCCAGCAAGAGGTTCGCCTTCACAGGATCTTTAGCACTCCTCATAGGACCTCTGGCAGTTCCCGTTCCACCTCCACAGTCTACATAGGACCATCGGCAGACCCCGTAAGACTTTCAGGCAGTCTTTGTAAGACCCGCAGGCGTCACCGAAGACCTTCTTATCATGGTTCTCATGAGTCAAGTCCTGGAGCTCAAAGCCTGGAAATGGTAACGCGGGTCTTTCTGAAGCCAGGCGAAGAAATGGTTGCGTCTGCAGAGATCGCATGTGTAACTCATGCATTCGAAGACTCCCACTTTGTCATTATTCTTAGAGAGTCCCTCATTTTTTCGGCTTTCTTGGCATCGGTTCCTCCTGTTTCCTTATAATCTCGCTCGTTTTTTTTTAAATGGTCATCCACGTAAGTACTGTCCTATGTCAGGTGGGAGGCGGGGAAACACTGGAGGCAAATCTAAATCTCGTCTTTGGAAAGGAAGGGAAACGTTTTTGGTTCTTTTTTAATGTTTGTTCAGAATCTCTTTACTCCGCCCAGTGACAAGTTACAGATATTTACAAACAAAATATTGATAATCTTATAGAGAGACGTGAGACTAAAATGACTTCAGTATAAGAGATAAAACTCGCTCAAGGAGAACGCGTTAAACTAGTCTATATCTGCCACTTTATCATTAATGACAAAAAGTAAGTTAACATTGGTATTAGACTTAATGATGGTCTCTGATGTAGAAAGTGATGGTGAGGAAGATACGAGACCATGATGGAGGAGGTGGCTATCCGGGACACAGACTCGCCCACCTACGGACAGACGGACGGACGGACATAAACACACACACACACAGACAGTCATACAGACGGACGGGAGCTTTCCACAGCTTACTTCTGCAGGTGAGAACTGGCGTTCATAATGACCACCAGAGCCAGACGATGCTTCTGAACCCTGCAAGATGACATGCTTACCATCATATCACTTCATGTATGCAAGTTATAATGAGGAAGATGTGTATCAAACATACTCTTAGTTCTATGTTAACTGATCATGTAAGTAACATTACTCTCAGGTTCTAATCTAACCAAACATAAGGCTAACTCATTCCGAAATCTAACCTAACCTAACCTAACCTCAGTCAAAACATCCTTAGCCTCACCCACACGGTGCTGGGTAGTGTGCTACCTTGAGGGATGACCGTCTGTTCCTTGACCAGGTCAGAGGTCACACCATCCTACCCAAGCGGTCGTAATATCGTCTTCCAATCCTTCACATTTATATATATACACAGGTGCCGTGTCTGGCCTTCCCCCAGCCTTAGCCGAAAGCCACTTCTCTCAGCACCTCTGCAGTAATCACCCCAGAGTCATACAGGCGGTACGACTGTTTACAAACTTCCTACCGTTCGTTACGCTGTAATTACAACACTTCCGCCAGGGGGCAGCTGTTCCTCGCGGCTCAATCGTTATTTCAACACCTCTTTGATCTTCTGATCTCCTGAGCAGGACGGTACGTTCCTTGATCACAACGGTACGACCCAGGACGTTCAGCAAGCACGAAGGTACGACCCTTGGGTACGATGGCATCTGATCCTCAATGATCGAGTCAAAGCCCATAATACCAAGGGTTCATACCGTTGTGCTCAAGGGTCGTAATGTCGTATCCAAGAGATAAAATACACTGGGAATAAACATACATCCCTCAAGTATCTCTGAGTATAAGTGATCAGCCTGCGGGGGTCTGCAGACTGCCATCTCAAACAGCCTGAATGATCAGAGAAGCTTGAGAGTGGCTTTAGTCCCTGAACAAAGATGAGCAGGTAAGGAAAAGCTTACACAATCAACGTAAGGTGGAGGCAAAGGTAACAACTCTACAAATCATTGAAACAGCTCAAGTATTGTATCTAATTCTAAACTTCTAAGACAAAAATAGCTTTTTCTCAGCCAGTCGCATTTTTTCAACATTTGTGTACCTATGCGACGGTCACATTACTCCCTGTCTCTTGTCTGTAATGTGTATCCTGCTTCTTAACTCTGGCAAAACTAAACAGTGTAGCGAGATATAGAAAACGCCAAGTGGGCGTGAGAAGCTGGACTTCCAGTACAGGAAAAGTGCGAGTAAGGGCGAGTATATGGAAAGGACTGTACGAGTTGGGTGAGTGTGACTTACAGAGGACATGAGTAAGGTGAGGAGTGAGTGAGAGGGAAGCGTTAGGTAGAGGTAGTAAGATGCGACATAAGTGAAGAGATAGCGAACACGTCAAAGCTGCGAGCAGATGAGGTCACGAGTGTGAAACTCTGCGAGTATGTAAAGACGCGAGTGTGAGAGGCTGCGAGTATAAGCAGGCTGGAGTAAAGCGAGGGGCCCCGCCACTATACAGGAGCGCGAGTATGTAACATGTAGCGAGTTAAAGCTGGTCACAGGAAGAGGGAGAAAGAGGAGCAGTGGGCGAGGATGCTATCGCGTGCATCGCTCGCTCTATCACCCCGACAGATGCCAGTCTTGCCGACTAATTTGCATACTCAAATTAAACGATGACTAATGAAATGATACCAATCTAGCGACGGATCAAATATGGAGGCAGCTCGCGCGCCTCCAACAGACTTACGCTAAATTAGACCAACTTGTCTTAATGAAAACACTGTTGGGGTGTGGATTTACCCGGTCGAGGAGGAGGAGGAGGAGGAGGAGGAGGGGAGGCTGAAGAACATGACAACATTTTCTCGAGGTAACTCTGACAGATAGTGACAGGTTCGCCCACATCCTACGGTATCATAGTTACCATACCATTCCCAGGGTCTTTTTTTTTTGGCTGTGTATGACCTTGTACAATCCCAGCAATCGAAGAACATTCTAAGTTAAAGTCGGAAATTTCAATATATTGTTCCTCGTAACAACAGTTGTATCTCACATTTCCCACAACTAACTGCAACATCTGACTCCAGTTTTCCACCCAATTCCCGTTTTCCCAAGCTAACCAAGTATGAGCAAGATCGTTACCTCTGAGTGTTCCCCTGACTTACCCATTATCTGAATTACCCATACCATTAACTCCTGCATCCTCGTATCCACATTCCTTTTTACAGAACGCGTCCCTCAACGTATACGTCCAGTTAACAGCCAATTTCTCTTCCCTACGAACCACCAAGGTCCTTTCCCGCCTCTACCAGGACAACCCTTCCGTACATGCAATAAATTGAGGTGACGCGACCAGCAGAAGCTGTTTACATTCATGGCCTTTAAGCTGTCTGGGATACAGAGTCTCGAGATGCTAAAATGGCGGGAGGGGAGTATGGACCAGTTCGCACGGTGTAGATACTGTTACTATGATCATAAATATCGGCTGTGAGATGCCTGGAGCAAGATGTTCATTTAATCTTTACGAGACGATAAAAATAAATGAAGGAAGGAGCCTGTTATGTACGACAAGGCATTTAAGATTTAACATAATAATATCAAAAACGCAACTATCCCTAGTCTATTGAATAAACGTTAACACAATACAGTAATCATACAATAGGCTGATCGCAAGATCCTACAATACTGTAGCTTTTAAAATACAGTCAGCAATGATCAAATAAATCTACCTTCTACAAGACTTTAAACACCACTACATCGCCGGAGGAAGTACCTGTACGTTCACAACTGACCATAATCTACCAAATAACGCCGCTCGTGCCAACGTTTCAAATTCAAAACGCGACAGAAAAAAAAAAAGGTTTGTTTAGTTCACGTTCTGCCTATAGGTGTAGCGGGCGAGGAGGTGCCCCTTCCCTCCCCATAGGTGTAGCGCAGTCGTGTTGTGGTGACCAGGCCAGCCGGGGGTTGTTGTTGCTGTTGTTGTTGCTGTTGTTGTTGATCTTAATCCTCAGCCACCGATTTTTTTTTTCAACGTTCAACGTCGGGGGAAACTGTCTCACCCAACACCCATCTTCTATAACAGCTTTACCCCCATCTATGTGACGGTACGACCTCTAGGTATGATGGGGTTGTACCGTCGTGTTCAAAGGTCGTACAGTCGTGCTCAAAGGTCGTACCGTCGTGCTTACAAGGTTATTTAAAGGTTACAACGATGGTTTTACAAATTCATAGCCTTTAAAGACGTGTCGAATTACATCGTAAATGCTAATGACGTGTTATGGATTTTAGATAATCATAAGAACATTTTGAAAAGATGAATTAGTGGTTGACCTGACCTGACCTGACCTGACCTGACGAATGACACGACAGTCGTAACCCTGTACAGTAATTATCCCGAAACTGTCACAATGTTCAACTAACACACAAAGCTTTTTAGAAACTGGCATTTTCAAATTATGAATTTCACAATGAATAACATTTTGTTACATAAATATATTCAAACGAGATAATACATTATAAACTAACACTGAAATGAGTTAAATATTTGTGTTGTGCAACACACAAGGTAAGGTTGTTTGCACCTAAAGACATGTTCCATTCGAGATATTTAAACGCAATTTGCAAGCTAACATGTGTATGGCACTTTATATAATAATGTAACATTAAAGCCAAATGTTGCCACTTTCTTTTACTTAGATAACTGATACTTTAGATAACGAACATGAAAATGAATTACTTATATCTGAACATATAAGTATCAGAACAAACACCTCTATGATCAACACTGTAACAATTCAAAGTACAGGAAGGTGAATACGTAATGCACTACATAAACTACAAAATATATATTTCCATTTCATAATCAGTCCCAAGGCAGCCCTTTGAACTTTACATTTTATTTTACAAGTATTCAGTAAATGATAAAACTTAACCGGTTTTAAAAAGTGAGCAGTGTGCACTATACTGAAATTAATTCAGCACGAGAAATGAAAGTAATTTACGTGTATTTTTGTTTCAGACATTGCCATGAGAGAGGCCAGTATTGTAACATCAATCTGCTTCATTTTAACTTTTCTTACAACAAGCACGGCACCAATTAATCATATCTCTTACAGACACAGTTTATTTATCTTATCCCTTGTCGCCCAGAATCACAGTTGTAAACTCGTGATCATACCTTACTGCTTTGGTTTTACTTCTTTTATAATTATGATTTTAAAGAATAATTTACTGTAACCCATATAATGAGGAAGTAACAGTCGACACATTGTAATGAACCAACATGCAAATGATTTCCATGAGTTATATTCTTAGTTGAGTTTATGAAGGTGTCATAAGATTTCCCGGTTGGTGAAGACAGCTTGATACTGACGTCCTTCAAGACCCTGGCAGCTGGTAAGCTTCAAACACAACCAACCAACCAACCAATCTACCTACCAATCAAGCAACCAAACCACCAACCAACCTACCCACACATCAACCAACCAACCAACCACAATAATTTAAAAGTGTCTGGTTTTAACAACTGTCTGAAAACTATACAAATTTATCAGATATCAGTATCAACGTCAGACAATCAGAAATCCTGATAAAATGGCTAATTTCATTATATATCTTAACGGTAATTGGCGATACGGGACGACTGCTTCCCAACACAAGGTGATAACTAACCTGGCCTGCACCACGAATCTTAAAATTCAGTTGTAAGATTTACGTATGTCTATGATAATGAGATCTAACATTACAATCTGGATACGTATGTCTATGATAATGAGATCTAATATTACAATCTGGACAATCTGATTAAATATGATCTTATATGGCTAATAGACACCGTAAATGATCAAAAAGAATTGTTAGATAATCTTAATAAACACGACCTTATCTACCCGAGGTTTTAATCACCAGCACATAGTTTTGACTTGTGTTCAAATTGTGATGTATGGATCTCACTGTTTTCTAAACAGTGCTAAATATAATTGCATCCTCTTAACGACAGTGACGTAATGCAAAATTATAACTATCTTTCTATATCAACCAAACACAACGACCCTGTGATTTGTCATTTGTTATTTGCGGCATCGCTGCACTAGCGTCTATCATGGAAAAACAGTAGTTAAGACGGTCTGGGTTCACTGTAAGCAAATATTTCACAACCAAACAAGTTTTCACTGAATGTCCGTGAATTTATGAGGAAGATACGGGCCATCGCTCACGTCAGCACTACATTATTCTCCCAGATTTTACGGTATTAAGAGGTACGTCAGCGTTGCATTCTTGCTACACCACGTCCACCACAAAACGAAAGGAGAACTCACCGTCTAATATGAAAATTTGCATAAAACACACAAAATGTGATGTGTGGAGTTTAATCCCCAACACGAGCGGACCTCACCACGGTTCTTCACCACCTGTTGTTACGCGTGAAAGGCAGAACCAAACTCCACTGAATAATACGAAACTGTTGTAAACTCTCAGATGCTACACGCGCAGGCAGGGTATCCAGGTCTTCATAATGTCGTAACAAATGCTTTCTCAATTTGTTGTGACACTAATTGTAACGCGCTACACTGTGAAGTAAAAAAAAAAGTAACTTGAAATCAGCTAATTAACCAAAGAAAATTATTGGGTATCGTGTATCTTACCGCGTTTAGTGGTTATTAAAAAGTCATCTCAAATTTTTTTCCTTTCTTTTTCTATCCTGTATCTTGGTATGTTGCCAGAGGCTATACAGTTATCATAAGGGGAAGAGGAAGTACTTCATTTATAGAAGCCAACAGGAAACTACGATCTTGTGGTTGGGTTTTGCTTAATTCATTGTAAACATGAGAGACACGTAGAACTACCGGGTCTTCAATACATATCATTCATGTCTTCTGTATCACTACGAGCAGCTGGGGAGTTAATAGGATTCAATTAACTATTCAATCTCACGAGAAATGGGGGAAATAGGCATCATTAGTTATTCAAATCTGTAAGTCCCGGATTACCTTTGCGATTCTGATGCCAGAACAGTTAGTTATCCCGAAATTGCAGTGTAACTTCACCACTGATCATCAAGTATCAAGTTCAACCCACTACTTCTTCTGGGAGAGGCAGTTTACATTAGCGTTTACTGTCGACAGATCACTTCATCATAAGATACACTCCATACTACAACTGGTTTAATCCTTTATTAAATCTAAAACAATCCAGATTAATCTAATAATATCTCTCGAACAAGTGTAATCCAATATACATTCCCGTTCGACCGCTGCAGTCAACCAATTACACTTGGCTAATCGATTTCACCCAATTATCCTCCACTTACTACCCATTTCACCCAGTTATTCACTCTCCCAGAGCCAATCTGATTCAACATCATACTAATTCAGTATGGCCAACCTTTCCAACGACACAGAAATTATTAACTATCTTTTGCCATGTGATTATCCATCTTGACCAACTCATCTACCAATGCCAGCTTGGTAGATAGTTAATATTTAGCCCAACTGCCTATCTACTCAAGTTAGGGACTTGGTTTGTGTATATCTTTATCTAAGAATGTATACTAAAGGTGAGTATGTCTACATTCCTGTATGCTGCAGGTAAGTATACCTACAGTGGCGTATGTCAATAAATACCGACATACTTACAGATCTAGTAAAGTTAGGTAATAAAGCAATCTCTTCCCCACTACCATACTTCAGTGTGTTTTATTGGAGGATAGATCAGGGTTGGGTTCTGTGGTGTAGCCGGTACACAGCAGGGAGCGGACCAGGCGACCACCAGGTGGGCGCTAGAGGGAGGCAAGGGAGGGGGAAGAAGTGAGGAGGGAGTGCGGACAGAAGGTAGGGAGGAGGGAGAGGGATGGAACGATGATATGAGTGAAGGAGGAGGAGAAAATGACGAAGAAGGAGGAGGAAAGAAAGTATACAAGTAAAGAAAATGGACGAAGATAACGACATGTAACTGTAACATAATAGTACAGTACTGTACATACCAGACCACACGTGATGCCCCGGGCGAGATATTACAGGCACTCGACACCCACAGGCGATGGGCCTAAGCAAGACATTACAGGTACTCGACAAACTCACGTGTTTATAATTATACAAATACAGGTGAAAATAAAGCAAGTTACAGGTCAGGCCGGGTCAGAACTCATGTATCCGGACATGCGATATGTAGCAATTTACAGAGATGGGTTGAGAACCCATGTATTCAATACAGTGGCATATACACAATGCTGGATGGGTCTTACAGGACTGTAATGCTGTAACCTTCACCACCCGAGATGGCGTGGTATAAAACATAAAAAGGAAAATGTATGATGTGAGATATTCATTGTCTGCTCTTGTCAACATCCGCGACCCACAAAGTAATAATACACAACTGAGTTGTACATTCTTTTTTGAACACAAAATACGTCTAATTCAGTGTGCACTCCTGCCCATGCTGTGGGCGGCGAGGCAGAAGAGGATCATACAGTATACAAAAGGTGTATACGAGAACAATACACTGTGACAGGGGACGTGTATAGCGTTAGCTTCATATTTCACTCTGCCCAATCCGAGCTTCGCCAATACTTTTCACACAAACACTAACTCACTCCAACAGATTTCGGCCACAGTCAATGAACCATGAATGCCGACATGAGCGGCCTGGGGTGTAGCAATTCAGGCACTCACATCCTCACACATCGAACCGATGACATCCAGTTAGCTAAGTATAAATGTGTGTGTGTGTGTGTGTGTGTGTAAAGGGTTTGCCGTTTCATTATTTTCCACAACTCAAAATTCCAAATGTAAGTCTACGACTAGTAAAAATCCCTCCTCCGTGTTGTAAACTTTCCCAAAATTTGACATTGTATAAGAGATTATGAAGATTCTTCAACATCATAATAACACTTAGCTTTAAGTAGAACTTAAAACCACATAGTAACGCTGGAATACTCACTTAACACTTAACAGATTTACAGTGTGCCGTCATCCACCAATGACACTACACACCTCCAATGTAATCTCTCTCAGAGCCAACGTAAGTCAATTATCGTTAGCTCATTAACCTGACGTTACCTGTATGACACAGGTAAAGTCACAGGCCAGGCATCGGAGCAGGAAGACAACACTGACCTTTACAACGGCAGGTACACCCACGCCTGACCCCCGCCAGTCATCTAGTTTCTTTAATCTCCAGGGGTCCAGCGTAATGAGCTCTGTGGTCACGCTCACACAATTAACACCATCGGCGTGGCCTACCCAACGTATCTCTTAAACACCCGAGTATCAGTGAAGCAGTCATACAGTTGAGCAGTTAGTCAATCAATCAGTTCATTGCTTCTTTGACACCTTCGCTAGCCCTGCGTCTTGAAACATCCGCCATGTGACTCCTGGCTTATCTCCTGCGGTAAGATCTCCATGGGACGTCGTCAACACTAGTCTTTCATAACATTTCCTTCCAGCACAAAAAAAGAACCTAGCAACTGCCGCACACACTCTGACCTACGAAACATCAGAAAACCGTTTCGCTTCTGTCGCACCAACAGCAAAGCTACGGAACCTCGGTGACTCCTTCCCCCTTCTGCTGCAAAACCAAGGACCCTTCTTGTCAAACCATCTCTCCTGTAGCCGCACCCCGAGATCCATTCAACAACTATCTGTGCCAAAGGACTCCTGTCACACCAGTCTACATCAGCTCCCCTCATAATCTTACCTAATACGGCACCATTTGCAGTCTCGCTCCCTGACCTACATCACCAACGTAGTTATCAAGTACTGTGATGTTACTGGGTCTCCACACCCCTCACAGTCCTCACCATTATAAATGAACTGAAAAACAGTTCGGATCACATCTGTTTAGGGTTACTGCCCACACACAAACACGTTCGGATTACACTACCCAGGTTAATTCCCCGTATGCACACAAGTCCAGACTCCACCTCCCAGGGATTAATACTATACCTGAGCGATCTAATAAACTTAGAAAAACAAAATGAAATCAAAACCTATTGTAATTCTAGATTGAGCCTCTAAATCGTAACAATGAATGACGCCACAAACGAGTTGCTTCCCTACAACCACCACCAACACAATGGCCTAAAACCACACAGAGAAAATTTAACAAATCTGACATCGTAAATCAGCGTTGGCAACTAGGCATCAGCTGAGATGAGTTTCCAATGATGGCTACGTGATGAAATTGCAATTCAAAAATATATATATATATATATATATATATATATATATATATATATATATAAACCCATTTCAATACAAGCTGAAGCCTAGAACAATTTTATGTTGTGTATCTAGTTGCAATTCTTTACACGCTTTTAATTGCAATCATAATGTAAATTACCTTGCAACACTAGACATCCGTCTTGATTACTAACGAACCTGAGTTTGGTTTCCCTGTCAATAAACACGTAAACTCACTCAGGTTATAACGAAGACTATGTTTTACACCAACAGTCGACTGTCGGCAGAAGGTAAGATGAACCAGACCACAGGAATTAAGAGCAATGAAGACGTCACCAGGTAAGACGAGGAAATGTGACGTCATTTCAGTACCACCAACTGTCTTAGTCTGAAGACCACTGTCCCTGAAGACCACCGTCCCTGAAGACCACAGGAGGTGGAGAAGTCGTTAAGGGACGACGACATACGTGTTATAAAGGATATTCCGGCGCAAAGACTTAAATTCTAAAGCACGAGATTACGACCCTTGAGCAAGACGTTACGACCCTTGAGCATAACGCTACGACCCTAAAGGACAATGTTACCATCCCTGAGCACGATGGTACGACCCTTGAGCATGGGATACGACCCTTGAGCATGACGCTATGACCATTGAGGACAATGTTCCTATCGCTGAGCACGACGGTACGACCCTGAGTATGATGGATTTGGTTTTGACCTGATCCTTAAGGTTCAGGTCCAAGACAAGGCCATCATACCAAAGGGTCGTACTGTGGTGCTCAAGGGTCGTACCGTCGTGCTCAAGGGATTCGTATCAAAATAACTGATCTTTTCCTCAACACAATATGTGAACAGCCTTCATCCTCACTACCACTGTATCCAAACTACATTTTTTCCCCCGTAACTGCTCTTGTTATCAACAACCATTAACAATATCCAAGAACCTCACTACCCCTGCCAACACTACCAACCACTTACATCACAGAACCTCACTACCCTTGCCAACACTACCTACCACTCATGTACCTGTTGTCACAACCAGTGACAACCAAACAACATAACGTAAGCATCACAAGTACCAGTTCACTTACCACAAGTGCCACTAGGTTTCCTGCCACTGACCTTATAAACTGTGAGTCCCGCTTACCTTATCGGAACACAGCCAGATGGCGTCATCTTAACTGTGTGATTACTGTTTGTGTGTTACTGGCAGAGAGTTGTACACTCGGGATGCACAGTCCCTCAGTCTTGTTTATATATAACATGTCTTTAGTCCTATACCTGTA
>JAUUDZ010240040.1:5996-18479 GCA_032361705.1 Panulirus versicolor | reverse complement strand
AAATACTATGTAAGGTGAAGAGATTATATGTTTGAGGAATAAAAGACAGCAGCCTATGCATTATTTAAGCAGAAAGAAAAGACAGCTACCAGGGCAGAGAGAGTGAAACTTGACAGACAATGAAGTGATGGCTTGCTGCACAGCCATCACTAACTTTACTGATATCCAAGATGGAAAGTATTGGTAATATGTACCTGATCAGTGGCTGCTGCCTACCACCTACTACCTGAAAGAGGGAGGGGCACTAAGTCACTCTGTGTTACCACCCCAGAATTATTTAATTCAGCTAATGTTTCAACTACAAGTGGAGAGGGACAAGTTTTTCTATGCATTTTAGAAAAAGCCATTCAATTTGGATGTGTGGAATGCCTATCTCTCTCTTTCTTTCTCGCATGAGTTGAAGATGTGTTAATGATGTTGCAAAGGCTGCATGCACATGATTTTTCCACCATTACATTGGGAATGAAGAGATGATAATCCAGATATTTAGGCTGAAAGAGTTTAGAACAATTCTAAAATGAATTAAATAAAATCAAACAACATACTAAGCAAATAGTATCACATTTCAAAAGAGTTTTTTCCACCACCTCTAAAATTCTTAAAATACTTTCCCTTGTATCTTTTTTTTTTCATTAACCTCTCTATGTTTCAATTCAGGCCTGGCCTTGATGTGGACTTTTGTCTGTGACTGGAGACTCCATTGTAAAAAAAAGAAAAAAAAAGAGGCTTAGCATCAAAGCAAAGTCTACAGTCACAGAAGTATTGTGGCAGGTGACCTTGATACTGTCTCTGGACACACTGTTTGTCAGTGTACAACAAAGTACTGGCACTTAATATTCATGCCATGGAAAACCCATGAATAAAAACACTGATATCCATCTGACATCTCTCAATACCATAAACAGACGTGAAATCACAGCAAGCCAACATCAAGAAACAATCAGCCAGTTAGAACATCCCTAAGGAACAAGTGAGAATGAATGATTGAGGTTAATGCTTGGCACCAGCCAATTTTGCAGTGAAATAACAGGCCTGGGCAGGTTGCTATATGGTTGTTCAATCCTGTGAATGAGCATCTGTTGGCCTTATGTTATACAATGGTCAAAAGGGGGTAAATCCTCATGGATGCACCTTATTTTGAGAGGTAAGATGTTTCAACCCTTCATCAAGCAAGTGCTCTTTCTAATGAATGAACAGAATTTATGAGAATATGGATTCCAAGTATCAGTTTAAAATATCTTAGCACCATATCTAACATACCAGCCTCTTGACAAGGACTCCAGTGGGCCCTCCAGAGAGATTTTCTTGGGGTCCTGATGCTGCAGGATTGGATGCAGGTGCAGCAGGTGGAGGACTGCGGCGGCCATAACGATCCAAAAGGTTTTGGTCTGAGTCACCTCTAAGTAAGGATACATTCGTTAGTTATATAAAAAATCAAGAGTTTACAAGAGAACAATGATTACATATCTAACCTTATATATACAATACTATGGTTTTGGAGGTGTTTCTACCCACATGGTTGATTTGCAACAACTCAATCAGGCTGTTTGAGGATATAGACTGGAAGGTTACATGTCCTCCACAACCTAGCTAAAATAGCAGACTGAGGTCCAGGTCCACTTTACATTTCTCCACTCGCCATAGTCTTCTAAGAGCAGTGGACAATGGTCTTCACATTTGGACCCCAAATGTTTACATTGTCTCTTTTGTATGTTTGGTATGTCACCTTTTAAATTCAAAGGTAACTTTTAACAGCCTTTTATTCTTGCTATGCCAAAAGGGTACTATTTTTCAGTGAAAAATAAAATCCCTCAAGGATTTTCAATGAGTAAATACATGTCCCCATCTGTGCCATACAGGGCAGTCTCAGTGCTTTCAATGCTTTTCAGTACCTTAAATATACCTCAAATAGAACATTTAATAGTCTATGTAGGCTGTGAAAGATCTTTGTACATTTTCTAGCTGGGCAACTTTTCCTGCCTTGAAAAGTGATCTTAACAACAAACAGTATTCTAGTGCCTTAGTGTCATCACTGGTTTGGCTCTCGTCTTGAAGATTTGCACATTCCAACCGGCCATTTTTTGAAGAGGTACTGATTGTTATGCTGTGTATACTGAAGGTATGGCAGTCACACATAACTACTCAATTTCTTTAACACATTTCTTCCAAGATATGATTTCTGTGGGTGAAATCTAAATGCTTTTTGCTCCCAAGTTTTTCTTTTTGCATTATCAAGAGGATGGCACTGCAAAAACCAAAATCTAGCAGTAGTTGACATTTGGTTGCAGTATGAGTTCCAGAACTCACTATGTAGTCTTTTAAAGCAATCATGAAGGGCATTACATTTCTTGCTGGTAAGTTGTTGAGAGAATTTTCTGCCAAGTCTTCACCTACTTTATTCCAACTGCTGTGGTAGTTGATTATGTTGTGCTCACCAGTGCCCTGAACAGGGCAGAGGGAATTATTCTTTTTCTTGTGACTTTCTTCACTTGTTCCCATTTTTCTACCGAAAGAGGTTCTTGACCTGATTTCTGATAGGTAAACTGTGGTTATACTGCATAAATAAATTGTGGTTATACAGCTCATCATAAGATTTACATAAAGCAGTCCTTACCACATGGTAAGACTGATGACATACAATAAAGAACTTACTCTTAAACCGTAAGGCAGAATAAGCCTTTATTAAGTGCGTAAATTTCCTTTTCCAGATATTAAACTGTCCTGTAGTGATCTTAGGACCACCACATACAACCACAACAAATATCCATGGATATTTGACCTTTTTTGATATGATGTTTTTAGAATAATATTCTCTGTTATTTAGTGTTATATTCTATGTCCTGGTACGCATGGGAATAAGGAGTAATGTCCTCAATTCAGAGACATTATGTACTGTACAGATTATGCTGGAAATGAAGATTGACATGACACTGAATTTTGGCATCCTGTTACAGTACCTGGCTCAGCTTAAATCAGTGCCATGTTTCTCAGAACTGAGATACTTGACCTATTTTAACAGGGTAATTTAGGATAATATTATACTGTTTAGTCTTTCAGTTATATACTATTGCATTAATATTCCATGGCTTGGTACACTAGAAAGTAAGAACTAATGTCTGTACTTCAGAGACAGGATGCACAGATGATGATGACTGTGATCCTAGATGTGACAATGAATTTTGACAACCTGTTATCTGGTTCAATTTAGATAAATGTTGTTGACACTCAAAAGCACTCTAAAGAATCAGGTAATCAACAATATCCTGCATGAATAAACCCATATGGTAATGAGGTGCTTATAATCTCAAACAAAGACAAGGCTAGGGGTGAAAAGGAGAAGTCCTTGAAAGGCCTCAGAAAACAGCCATACAGACAGCAGGTCTGGTGTCTCACAGTCAGATCCCAACACAGAATGCACCAAGGATGCTTCTATTGCTTGCCCTGGTTGCAGTAGGATCCCCTTTACAAGAGTAAGCATCGCCATTATTCTAGAATTTCATAATCCAATGTGCATTATTCTTCCTTTTTTTAAATGTTTATTCTAACATTTAGATACAAAATGTAATGGTCCATTTCCCTTGCCTTAAATATTCTCAAAAATATTTCACAACTATTCATAGATGTGCTTCAGTTTTCATCAAGGCAAGCTATTTTTGGTAAGAACCTGAAAGGCTTGGGTAAACTTCTTGTGATGGGATATTGAGGTGCTCATCAATATGCAACTGCATGAGAAATTACATAACAGTGCATCAAACAGCAACTGAGGAAAACTCATACCTATAATTTAACCAAAGTGTGGCTGAACACAGATATATGCATGGAGACACAGACATTAATGCCGAGGATAGTTGAAGAGTTCTTCTCTCGTTTACAAAAGCAAACTAAGAACTGCAACGGCTATTTCCTGAAAAAAATCAAAACTGAATATTTTTAGCATGTTCAAATAACCATGAACAGTGGGATGTAATGTCATATAAGGAAGACAATAGTCTAAGATGACATCTCTTACTGCACATCACACAATCAGCACTGATTCAATGTCCGATGCTTCTGATGATTCAGGATGCATTGGTTTGCTTAATGACAAAACATTAACAACATCAGTGACAAATTATTATGCTTATGATGATAATCAGAACTGTAAAATTATGAGTCCTACAATAGTAAAGAAGTCTCTCTAAATAATCATGTGGTCAATATAGGATTATAAAAGTATTCTCCATCAGTAAATCAATCGTGTCAATCATGTCGAACTTGAATTTGTGACCTCTTTAAAAATATTTTTTCCTTCATAAATTCAATCATGTCAAACTTGATTTTGTATTCTCTTTTAAAATATTTTCTCATCATAAGATTAGTCATGTTAAACTTGTATTTGTAAACTCTTTTAAAATGGTTTCTCCAATGTAAAATTAGTCATGCCAAACATATATTTCAAAACTCCTTCAAAATATTTTCTCCATCATAAAACTAGTCATATCAAACTTGTATTTGTAACCTGTTTTAAAATATTTTCTGCACCACAAAATATGTCATGTCAAAGGAGAGATAAGCCATAAGAGTACTACAACCATATGACCCAACATACATGTGTACTTGGTTACCATTACTGTGAAACATAACGTATTATGCACTATTTTGTTGAACTGCACAATACAGTGTACTAAAGAAATTTCTGTACTCTGTACTGTAAGCTTATGCCAAAGCAAGTTCAGTAAAATATCTAATGATCTATGTACACAAAAACAAGAAAAAAGTGCTGCCATAAGTCAGCTGTAGATAACTGATGACAAAGTTATGGTCTGGAATGGCCACACACGTCTACAGTATTGTATCAGCTAAAACAGACATACCCAATGTTACAACCTCCACCTAAAATACACATTCATACCAAGCTACAAAAAATCTTCGGCTTAAACAAGCACTTCAGACTTTCTTCTTCTAATGTTGGCAGACACCTGCGCCAATGTACTGACTGGCTTTGATGTTTCACACATTCTTATGAGAATGCCAGAAAGAAAAGCCATTAACACTAGCAAGAGACAACACCTGGGCCAACAGCTACATATATTTATCACTTGTGACTACATTAATGTTTTTCCTTAATAGTAGGTGGTATGTTACAAGAAAAAACATGCCTCAGTACTGTCCCTCTCACATGAACTGAAAAATACAGCGTAGGAAAAAATAAAAAAATAGATATGAGATCCTCAGTTACCTGTAGACCTAACTCTAAGAGATGGAATTTTATTGTATGAGGGCATGACAAAAGAAGTAAGTGAATTCCACAGCTTTGCCTTCCAAAGAACTATGGAGATATCAAAATGGACTGGTGGCTAGTCTTCATAAACAACTGGTGAGAAGCAGCAGCCAAGCACATGCTGAAGGTCCAGGTTTTAATGACCGAGATAAAAACAGACAGCTCATGACAACAATGGCCAAAATAGTACCTGTAGAACAGAAAGAGGGCAGCAACACTATGGTGGTTGAATAGGGATGATTTTAGAGAGCTGATAACAAGGCTTTCATTCTACCCTGACTATGAAGGAGGTGGAAGAACCACCACATCAGATATGCAATCAATACTCCATACCAAGGCAAACAAGACCTCTGTAGATACTGAAAAGCTGGTTATAAAAACAAGACAACTACACAAAGCCTCCAGCTTTGTGGAAATAAATTTATGGCTTATCATACAAGGTTTCCATGACAATACAGAAGGTAAGGTTATGCTAAACATGTTTTCGTTATTGTTTGATTATATAATGGTGTTCAGAAATTTACTGGTATAAAATGAGACTTTGGAAGGAAATTGTATTTTTGCATTATTCCCCTAAACAAAATGCTGTAATGATCTGAATCAAGAGATGAAATATCTTCAATACAGGAAAAAGAACAAGTATATTTGTCAGAAGAGGGAATGAGAGTGAGATGAAAAATGGTAAACATATGAGCAAACAGGGTCAGAGGTTGAAGAAAGGTCATTTATGAAGAGAAGAAGGAGGGTAGGTGATACAACAGAACCCTGAAGGATTCCAGGATTGAAGGAAGAATTCACTTCAGTAATTAGTGACTTGGAAATACAATAAAGGAAGTTACTCTGTTAATCATTAATTTTATTCTACACAGGCTTTGTCAAATCTAATCAAATTAGTCACTTCCAAGTTTAGTAGCAAGGTTTTCTGAGCAAATAAAGATATTACTTGCAACTGAAGTATACTAAAGCCTATCTACACCTACTATGATTTAGGATAGGTTAACAAAGTGTGGTCAAATATCAATTTTCATGACATAAGGTTTCATCACCATGTTGGTAGAAGTTATAGCAGCTATCACCATTGATCCAGGCTAAAATTATGGTCTGCTGGCACAAGCACTTCACACTGCCAATATTGATGGTGTATATTCCAGCAGACTATCTCTTGATCATTATCATTCTACAAACATGAGCAAAGGAGTTACATAGACACAGATACACAGACCCAGGGTCCAAGTGAGGAGGCCGGCCTTAACACTACTTGGAAAAAGAAATGCAGTTCCCTTAAAAGCAATAGAAGAAAAGGATGGCAAAGCAAAGGCTTTCTCCCCACCCTCCACTCCATCCACCACATATCGGATGGAAAACAGGTAGAAAAATCAACTTGCAGGATTGATATGCCAGATGGAAATTTTTATAGGAAAGTCATAAGGTAAAATGAACATGAGTATGTCATACATCCTATCACTAAGGACATGCATCCCTTCACTTTTTGTTATAAAGACAATAGTAAGGAAAGACTGAGCTCCAGCCTCTTGACTTACCATGATTATGTTACTCCTAATGTTAAAGAATGATACAATTCTTACTCTCTCAAAGCAGGTGACATAGGTTTATCAAAGTTGGTATATTACAGTTGCATGGCTAAGGAGAGATAAGTGGTTGAAAAGGTAGTATGATATACCACTGCATTATGATGAGTGATTAAATGAATTATTCAATATCAGATCTAAGTGAAAGAAAGATTAAGGGTAAAGGGGTAGAATGGTCCGGTAATGTTCTCAGTGAAGTTTGCAGTTCAGTGATCAGATAAGAATGAAAGAAAGGGTGGCACTAATTATCAATCTATTTATATCTCTGGACACCTGTTCCTTCAGGAACTCCCATCAAGGAGTGACCACATCAAAAGAGTCTCCACTTATCCCTGTCCTTACATGCCTCCCTCGCATACACCATTCCATGTATTCTTCTAATATTTCTCACCCTCCAGTATTCCTCCACCCTATTTGCCCATGTCACAGGTGATCTTCCACTCGCATCAACCCCTTTACTGTACTATCATACACTCTCCTTGTAAACTCCCAGTCTTGCATTCTTTCCACATGCCCAAAACACCCCAAAGTATTACATTGCACCCATTCTACCACTCCACAATTCACTCCCTTTGCATTCCCTGCCATACCACATCTCTCATACACCCTTTCATTTCATTCTTCTTTCCATCTAGTCACACCACATGAAGATTAAATAGTGGTACTGTTTGAAAGAGTGTAAGGAAATTAATGGTGGTTACAGTGAAAGTAGTCTATGAGACTGTTTGTGCTCACACACCAAGAAGTGGGAAAAGTGAAGGGAAAAGGAGAGCATTTTGAGAGGAAATAAGTGAGTCAGTGCTTTGGTAGTTCTGATAAAATGAACTGAATCTTAGAACTAGGAGATCTGAACACAAGGATGGTTGATGTGGCAATAAAAAGTAAACAATCAAACAGCTGATTCAAAATAACAACTATCTACACTAAAGAATTCTTTTCTTACATCACCTTCAGTGTCGTTTACAGCAAAAATCATCTGGAATTTGAGGTTCTTGGGGGGTTATTTTCAAGCTTCAAAGGTCAACTTATATGCTGTTATATACTTTATATATGGATTGGCAGGGTGCATTTACAGTGCCCTTGTACAAAGAAAAGAAACATAAAAAGGAATGTTAAACTTATAAAGCTACAAGTTTGTTGACTAAATTTGGTAAGGTGCAAGGGACTAGAGAACTATATGATAAGATTGACAAAAATCCTTTATGGAAGGTGCTATGGATATATGAGGTAAGTGAAAAGTTACTACATGTTGTGAGGAGTTTTACCAGGAAAGCAGGAAGGAAGGAGTATGAATGGTTCCCTGAGAAGTTGGATCTGCACCAATAATGTGTGATGTCACCATGGCTGTTTAATCTGTCAATGGACAGCATGGTGTGGGGGTAAATGTAAGTACTGTGAAGCAGAGTGGGTTTGCAGAATGGTGGAGGTAAAAGGCATGAAAGGTATATCAGCTGTTGTTTGTAAATATCAGCACTGATGGCAGACTCCAGAGAGAAGCTCATGAGGCTGGTGACTTAGTTTAAGTTATCAAAAGAAGAAACATGAAAATTTATGTACACAAAGGTAAAGTAATGAAGCTCAAAATAAGGGTGAGCCGACATGGTTTGCATATTAATTAAGATGGAGAGGACCTGGAGGAAGTGGAGTGCCAAAGGTAACTGGATGTGGATGTGACACTGAAATTAACCATGAAGCTGAAGTTATCACATGGTGGAGGAGGGGATTTTGGTCCAGTGCACTACATTAAGGAATGTGAAGATGGAAAGATTCAGTATTTGTAAGAAAGATGGATATGTTTGATGTTCCAGTGGTCCCAACAATGTGGTATGAATGCAAGTCTTGGGCCTTAAAATCAAAGGAATGGAAAAGGGTGGATATGCTGACAACAAAACACCTGAGCATAATAAATGACATTTCAGGCAAGTTGATCACATGAGAAATTTTACAGCATGTTGATCACAAGAGAAATAATACAACGTGAAAAATGTGGTAGTGAGTTTAGTTTGACTGAGGGGACAGACCACTGTGTGCTGAAATGGTTCAGGCCTATGGAGAGGACGAGTGATGAAGGAATGACGAAGGGGATTTTCTCTGAAGCAGAATCAAAAAAAGCTATTGCCGCTTACATGAACAACTCTTGCAAAGCCTAAATTACAATATCAGACATCATACTGTTTGAACATTTCAAACTGAAGCAATCTAAAGGTGCACCAGATTTTTAAGATATATGCTGTCAGAAAAGCTTTGAAATTTTCATGATCAAATGCAACTGATAAATGTGCACTTTTTTCAAGGTTGGCTGGCTTTTCTATGCATTTCAGAACATGAAAATGCAGAGTATTCTCCCAACCTGGACTGAACAGTGTGCAAGGGTGTCTGGACTGGGTATTTTTCCTAGTTTGACTAGAAAAACTATATCCCCCTAAACTTGGACAATATTCTCCCAAATCCAAATCCCAGGTCTAGTTTAGGGACAACAAAAATTTTGGAAGAAATGCACTGCATCATTAACTGTACCACTTGAACCAAATGTCCAATCCCATGAATGGAATCTTTATTCTTCTTCTCTCTTGCAACAAAGACAGAACTCAGCCAGTGGCAGGTTTTCAAAATGCCCAGATTCTGGAGGATCCAGCATTCAGAGCATTCAGGTTTGTGAGAATACACTGTGATGTCCAAAACTTCTTGCAGTAAATATCTACAAGAAATATTCTTATAACCACAACATTCTCAAATCTGACACCACCTAGGTATGGCAGATGCCATATAATATTGCTTTATCTGTACAGTCCATGACATGATGATCTATTCCCTAAAGAAACTTCGTATAAACCTGTTACATTCCATAACCATGTAATCCAAAAATACCTTCAGTCTGCAACTGATACTGTAAAACAGGCATCTATCACACACCTGAAAAAGGAAGTACTCATAAAAAAAAATCTGATAGTCACAAATGTAAGGCTCTTTCCATTCCTGTCCTTATCATTTACACCCTACTTACACCAAATACAATGTTCACTTACTATCCTCTCCTGCCCTTGCATATATGTCACTTATAAAATCAGTGTACAGAGATGCTACAGTGTCTAATGTCTTAGTACAAGATATGCTTTCACTAACCGCCTCCCATACTGTGGATCATCACTTGGCTGGCTGTCACTTAATGAGCTCTCTCTCCTACTATATCCACCTGAAGAATGAAAATATCATAATTACTAACAGTCATAAAGAACCATGAGACATGAGAATTATAGGCAACGTAGGTCTTAAAGTATGAATAACTACTTCTCTCCAGGCCAATGTTCAGTGGGCGTTGAGAGACTCTCATGGACCTCTGGTGACTAGAAACCTCTTACCCTGCCTTCTGTGAAGATAAATGCCTCTCAGCCCTCACCAACCACCTAATCTTTGCTAGTGACCTATTGGCTCAGTCCAGGTCTACCGATCAATCAATCAGCAGCCATCAAAATGTTTTTTTTATTCTTGGACCATGTACATTAACTCAATGGTGGTCACCATCCATAAAGAAAAAAAAGCACATGGAACAAAAACCCAGAAAAAATTGTTAGAGGGGTATTACCCTAAAGATAATCTGTTCTTTATACTTCAAAACTTGTATTTCTGTCCAGAACTAGATCAGGTTGGACTAACAAAGCAAGTTTCTCTGCCATGGAAGATGTTTCTTGCTAAGAAAGGTTTTAGATTTCCTGACTACAAGGAGATGTTCCCTCGGTAGTTTCTGGTGTTCTTTATCAAATCTCTCAAGAGACTTAACTGAGCAAAAGGAATTGGGTAGCTCTGTCATAGGCAAAATTTGTAAATACTTCCCTTTCCTATCCACATGATAAAATCTTATGACAGACATGGTGCCAGACCTGAACACAACCATCCAGTAATACTTGTTCACCAATGATGTCTTAACTTTGTCTCTTCCTTGTATATCATCTGATTGTCCTATGTCTTCTACCTCATTCTTGTATCTCCCCTGATACTGTGATCATTACATGAAAGTGTGCTTGGGAAACTGTGCTTCATTTTCCTCATGATTATCAGCAAATACCAAATCACATGCACCATGGTGAACTACAGGTTGTATCTCTCTAATCCAGTGCTCTGTGGTCCAGCAACTCCCATGGTCTGGCACATTTTGAATCTGATACCATTAGTTATTAGTATGTGGATCTGCCAACAATGTGGCACTGTAAGAAGTGCTGAGGTGCCAAAATCTGTATACACTGCAGCCCAGCTAATTAACGGTCTTGTTGATTTCTTATATTCAGCTGTCATCCAAGGGACCAAGAGGTGCAGAAGATGGTGTTAGTGCTAATAAGCATAAGCATAAATCATTATATATGCTTGAAAAGGTGGAGTTACTGAAAAAAATTAGATAAAGGAACTTCTGCAAAGACTGTGTGAGTACCATGAGATTGGATTGTCAACTGTGTATGACTTAGGGGTCAATTTCTGTTTTCTGGTATTTTCTGTGGTCCGGCAATGGCCAAGTCTCAAGGTTGCCAGATTAAAGAGGCACAACCTTTAATGCAATATATATATACGTGTATGTGAGGGGATGTGGCCTTTCTTCATCTGTTTCCTGGCACTACCTTGCTAACACAGAAGACAGCAATCAAGTATGAGAAAAAAGTATTATGTAGTTTTTGTAAGAGATTTTGTAACACTTTTCATCAATAATAACTGGCATCTTGTAAGAATGACAAAGCTTCAAAAATCATAACACAACATGGAGACACAGTTCTTAAATAGCTCCATTCATACAGACCAGTGTATGGAGAAAATTTAGGTTGTAACATCAGGCAACATGCATGGATGCCACTAGATGCATTAATGACAGTAAATATACAACCAAACTGCAATAGAGAAATACTGGATCACTGATGATTATACTCTAGCTATGCAAAACAAAAAAAAAATCCTGGGAGTAAACACCCACCCACGGTGAATTAGTTTATTACTTTCCTAATCTCAGAATACAAACAGGTTAGAAAAAAATCCATGATTAAATTCTATATTCCAGAGTTTTGACATTAGGTGCCAGAACCCAAAATGAAGTGGCCAAGAAAAACCTGAAGTATCAGCTGAAGAGAACTTCAATGCTGATCAGGTTTTCAGCACCAAGGCCGTTTCTTCCACTTTGTACTATGTGGGTTACTAAATCCCATAACTCAATAAGTTTGAGAAGAACTTCTGGGAAGATTAACTGGGAGAAAGAGATAACACTGATTCTAACAGTTTGAGTTTGTGATCAAGTCATGTTACATATGTTCATTCTTGAATATTGAGAGAGACCTAGTTTGGCAACAAGGCATTTACCTCAGAAGCAGAGAATTCCACCAGATGAGCTATCTTTATTGAAAGAACCCAACAGAATGCATCTCTCCCTACTGACATTCCATAGTTATTGATATCACTCTTCATAGTACATCTACCCATACGTATAAAATCTTTCGATATAAGATGACTGGACAAAGGCTTTTATACAATGTCTACCTTTAACTGGCTACAAATCAATTCTCATTTTATATCAAGCACTGTTCAACTAGGTCATTTGAACACAACTTTAACCATTTCAATGGTATACACTGTGTTATTCTGGTATATTTCAGTTTCTTT
>JAUUDZ010239929.1:0-17232 GCA_032361705.1 Panulirus versicolor | reverse complement strand
CGACAAAGCAAAATAATAAAATAAAATAAAATAAAAGTTACACTTGGTCGTACGTCTATCAGTGCTAACGGCTGTGTGTGTACAATAGTGACTGTCAGGCGATATGCTGGCATTGTGTACATCACAGCATCTCTCTCAGTTACCATTCAGTAAGTGCATTGTTCAAGTGAATCTAACAAATTTTCGTGCTGGATTAAACCATTTTTGTATTAAACTCCAAAGAAGATGACAAGCAAGAGGAAAAACCTATCACGTTGATAGATCTGGCAAGAAGTCGAGGACGACGCTCAATTTGGAGTGGAAAATGAAGGTAATCACCCAATATGAAGGAAGAAAAAAGTTAATGTGATTGCCTGTGATCTACAGTTGTCCCATTTGACGGTCTCCACAATTTTAAAGGACAAAAAGAAAATATGCAAGGCAATGAAACGTTTAGCAGGCATGTTCTACAATAATAAGAAAGCAATGACAAGGGCCCATCCACAAAATAGAAAAGTTGTTGATGTTGTGGATGGAAGATCAAGTTAAAAAACATGTACCACTAAGCTTACTAACAATTTAGGTGAAGACTAGAATTCTTTTTGAGACTTTGAAGGAGCAAACCTGAGAGGATTACGTCGATAACTTCATAGCATGTCATGGTTGATTCAATAGATTTAAAAGAAGATATAGCTTGCACAACGTTCAAGTCACAGGTGAAGCACAAGCAAGTTCTGACATAGGAGCTCTGAAAAGGTAAGAATAAACCAAAGAATCTTTTTTTTCTTAATAAACTATTGAGTGATTTGAAAATATTTCTGCTCATAAAACTGGTTAAACAAAAATGATATAATCATGATAGAACCAGCCTAACATAGAAAATAAGGATAATGATATATGAACTAAAGAGTCTTGGACAATAAAAAGAAACTACAGAATCATATAATATCGCTGGTTAATAAGAAATGAGATCATCATCATAGGAATTGAGTAGGATAAAAGAATGCTGTACAGGTTTATGAATTCTACATTCCTTGCTGACATACTTCTGACTTACGTCCAATTTAAGATCTCACCAGTTGGTCAGAATGGAACTCAGACATTTGTAGGGAATGGCTGTATATTGATTTCATTGGTTGAGGAAAGATCTTCAATCAAGAGATAAAAGAGGCTAGGAAACAAGAAAAGCCTGAAGGACATTTGAAAAGATAAAGTGGAAAGGTCAAATTGTCAAGGACTGTAGTATTGGTCTGAATGAAGGAAAACCTGAAAACTAATTTATAGGAAGAAGGGGAAGAGCCAAAAGTTGGAAGTTCAGAAATCATTAATGTATGCCAGTTCCTCTTGGAAACATTTGAAATATCATGGGCTATTATAGAAGATTCCTCTAGGTCCCCAAGAAAGGGAGACCAGATGCGAATCAGGTAGGAAAGAGTACAACTTTATCAAAGTCATAATGTTAACCAGAGATATGACCAAGAAACTTAAGGTGCATGAGAAAGTGAGGATGAGAATGTATTATAAGATTTTTAAAGGTGTTTTAAAGATTCTTAAAGTGTATTTTAATGATTTTTAAAGTGTATTTTAAAGATTTTTAAATTGGTGAAATTAAAAGTGTTTTGACAGCAGAAGAACTGAAGAGTTGTCTCTCCTTCAGGGTGGTTTAACTTGTTCATATTTCGAAGGGGAGGGACAAGTGCTCATCTTGAAGTCAAGGCCAAGATAAATGAGCAAACACAGGTTCCAGCTTATAGACACAGATCCTTTGAGGACTTGAAAAGGGATACCATCCACACATTTATCTCTCGTGAGAAAAGTGTTTGTTGGACCCTTTGATCAGAATGTGGGAAAGGTCATGATTGGGAGGTTAATGCTGGTAGAGTGTGAATGTCATAAGTGTCTAGTGTAGAGTGAAAGGTAAAACAGGGAGCTTAGTAGTCTAGCTTTATCTGTAAGACTGACAGCAGTTATATTATCAGAACATAAGAAATGATGTATTTGCAATTGCTTAAGTTCATGCTGACAAAGGACCATAGGAAGAAGGAGAGTTCAGGGCATTTTCCTTATAAGGGACTTCATGAATTGTAAATCAAAAGTGATATCTCTCAGAAATACAGGTAAGGAGAGATTTAGATTATTGGGAGTTTTTCCATGTTCAGTACACCCAATCTCTTATGCCAAGGACAGTTTAAAAAGAAGTCTTTAAAGCTTTGTCTTGGCTCATGTGTTGTTTAATTCCTCTTAATACACCAGCGGGTGTATTAATAGTGAAGTGGCTGGGGGCGAGGAGGCCAAGTATAAACTCACTGTTCTCATGTGCACTGATACTTCTGGAATGATCAGATGCAAATTGTATATACAAATTAATGAATAGATAACAGAAACTTTCTTTCATGCATGTTTACTATTTCCATCATGAGTGAGCTAGTGTCCAGAATAGATTACAGATGATATGCAGGCTCTATGTAAAGTAGATAAAACTTTCATTTGGTCCACCATAGGTGCCCTTGACATCATCTGTAATACAGCAGCTGTTCACTCCCAAGCCTGCTGGACTAGAGATAATAGAATGTATCTGTTTAAAGTCAGATCTTGATTAGATTGAAATCATGACTTTTGATTTGAGATTCATGATGTATGCAACAGACATATTTTTACAAAAAGTACATAATGTACCTTTGAAACAGAAAAAATATAAAGATTATAGGTAAGGTATGTTATGTGGCTTGTATTTATTTAAAATTTCCCCTACAGAAATTGTCACAATCGATGATTGTTGGTATTTCAGGTGCTAGATGGTCGGCAGTTGGCGTTAAAAATTTCAGCAAACTCAGTATATGGTTTCACAGGCGCTCAAGTGGGCAAGTTACCTTGTCTGGAGATTTCCCAGGTAGGTTGTATTTTGAGAATTATCTGTTGATGTATAGCTGACCATGATGCAATCATGGGCCACCCAGGGTCGAGTGCATAGGTTTGACCCCGATATACCATATCATTCCAATTCACTCTATTCCTTGCACGCCTCTTACCCTCCTGTATGTTCAGGCCCTGATTGCTCAAAATCTTATTCACTCCATCCTTCCACCTCCAATTTGGTTTCCTGCTTCTCCTTGTTCCCTTCACCTCTGACACTTATATTCTCTTTGTCAATCTTTCCTCACTCATTCTCTCCATGTCCAAACCATTTCAACACATCTCTTCTGCTCTCTCAACCACACTTTTTATTTTCACTTATCTCTCGTAGCCTTTCATTACTTACTCGATCAAACCACTTCACACCACATATTGTCCTCAAACATTTAATTTTCAACACATCCACTCTCCTCTGTACAACCCTGTCTATAGTTCATGCCTTGCAACCTTATAACATTGTTGGAACTACTATTTTTCAAACCCATTTTTTTTCATACATATTTGTCATTTCCTGCATTAGCAAGGTAGCACCAAGAACAAACGACTGAGCCTTAGAGGGGAAAAATTCTCACTTGGCCCACATCTCTGTTCCTTACTTTGGAACAGTAAAACAAGAAGGCAGAATTTCCAGCCCCTTCCTCTCAGCCCTTATAGTCTTCTTCTTACTTCCCAGGCTCTCTCATTCCCCTTAGATTACATAGTCACCTGTTTCTCTAAGACTCTTGCATTTACCTCCCTCATCACCCTGTCCATGAACAAATTAAACATCCATGGTGACATCACATACCCCTTATGCATACCAAACTTCACTAGGAAACACTCAATCTCCTCTCTTTGTACTCTTACACATACCTTACACCCTTGATAAAACTCATTTCTTGCAGCTTACCTCCCACACTATGTATCCTTAAAACCTTCCAAAAAGCATCTCTATAAGCCCTTTCAAATGCCCTCTCCAGATCCATAAATGCTACATATAAATCCATATGTTTTTCTAAGTATTTCTCATACTTTCTTTAAAGCAAAAACCTGATCCACACATCCTCTATGACCTCTGAAACTACACTACTCCTCCCCAATCTGACGCTTTCTCCATGCCATCACCCTCTCAATCAGTACCTGCCCATACAACATACCCACAAACTTTTATCTCTGTAGTTTGAACACTAACCTTTGGATTCCTTGCCTTTATACAATGGCACTTATGTGCATTCTGCTGATCCTCAGGTGCTTCACAGTGATTCATATGTACATTGAATATCATTACCAAGCGATCAAATAGACACTCACCACCTTTCTTAATAAATGTTACTACTTTTTCATGGATTTCATCCAGTCAAGAGTACCATGGTTGGGGAAGAGGGTTTGCCAAAGAACTGTTGTGGTGGTAGTCATTCCTTGGGGTTACCAAGGGAATACATCATGTCACAGACTTTGCATTATTTCTGTGTAAGCAATGAAAGGTCATCTATGTAAAGTCTAAAACTACTGCTAGTCTTACACATTATGTCATTATTGATGATATATCTCAATTATTTTTGAAAGGAATATACAATATGTATCTAGTAAGGGTTATACTGATTAACTTTTCAAGAGTTTAGCGGTATTTTTATCCAGTGGTGTCTTGATGGATGTTGAGACTTCAGTCTGTCAGATTTAAGTCACTTTTCAAAGAAAGTCTTAACCTGAAATTACGTTTGCTATAGAAATTAAATTCATATGGTTTTGAGATGGTATATACCTATGTAAGGAAAATAATGTTTTCAGTAGTTTGGATTTGCTAAATCCTTTGTTTCACAAGAGGAAACAAGGCTGAATGTTTGGTAGCAACCTTGTAGTGAATCTTCACATATTATCTCCGCTGGTTTTGTTTTAGGTCTTTTAATTGTAATCCTGCTTTTTTGCAGAGTGTAACTGCTTTTGGACGGACAATGATTGCCTTTACAAAGAACCAGATTGAGGAAAAATATATCATGGAAAATGGATATGCACAGAATGCTGAGGTAAAATAATGGTAGTATTCAGTCATGAAATAAGATTAGTAATAAGTATAGATTTTTTCTCTGCTTTGCCATACTTTCAGTATTGGCTCACTGTCTTTAATGATATCCATTTTGTGTCTTTTTATTATTACATCTCACATTTTAGAGTAAATGTGAATAAGAGCAAGGTTATTAGGTTCAGCAGGGTTAAGGAACAAGATAATTGGCCTGAACTTATCTCCACCAAGAACTGATTGGCCCCTCTCATCATATTCCCACCCAATAACCTCTCCTTTGCTTTCCTGTCATTAAGCCCATTGACCCCAACCTTGCTCACCTTTGCCTATTTACAAGGTGATGTGCACCTTTTTTTAAACCAAGTATTCCCAGTCACCTCTTCAGCACAGACCTTGACATAGAAAACAAGGAAGTATTCATGGCACTGAAGAACTTGTTTAGATGAGATTATTGAGAAGGGCCTTTCGTATTTAACAAACTTTTTGGTTTACCAGTGTCTGTCTGAATCCGAGTGACCACCCTCGTATTTATCTTAGATATTTATTTAAGTTCCTGTCCCTCATGTGGGTATGCTGCTGGTTGCTGAGGTCTTTGTCCTTACCTTGGTCTCTGTGCATAGGTGAGAAATGTAGGTTTTGAAACATGAAAAAACATTTCTTTACCTTAGCCCGATCCATTTGAACATGTGTTTAGTTTCCCTTTCCCGTCCATGTAAAAAGAAAATTGATTCTTGATTCCACGGTAATAGGCTTGAGGTACAGAAGTCAATAGTGGCTAGCTATATGCCTTCCCACTTCACCTTTGCACAGGTCTTAGTAGCTTACAGTGTGGTTATTATGTCCTTTTGAACAGGCATCTACCAGCCTTCCATGTTTTATGATGATCTTAGCAGATGATTCCTTATGGATGCACCTCATTTGGAGGTATTATAGCTTCATTTAGTTGCCTTGTAAGCACCTTTTTCAGATGACCAGAAGGCTCTACTTGTAATAAGAGAAATTCTGTAAATCCATCATTTTTAAACTGTATGGGTAATGGTAGCAGTTCTACAGTTCTACCCTAGGCATTAGTTTTCCCTTCTTTTGCCAACCAGTATGATAGAAGCTGAGGACCTGTGTTCTGCATAATTGATTTCCACAAAAGGGGTATTGATTCATGCACTTAATCACACTCTCTGTTGATGGATATGTTGTTTATGATATGAACTGAATAGTTAGAAATTGACTTTTTTGTTTTAAATGATTTAACGGTTTACTTCATCATTGTTATTATGGTTATTCACCATATTTGTCTCCATGGTGAATTCATCTTCATGTAATTGTTAATAACGATAGATGTGATAGAGCCCATGTATAGCATTCATAAGATGACTAGTTATGTTTCATTACACAACTGTAAGTTGGAGAGACTGTGAAATTAACATCACAGGGCTTTACCAGAAACCTCACACCAGTTTGTGAACATTACTAGTGTTAAAGTACACAACTTTTGTGAAAACATAGCAAGTATCTGTTGGAAAATTTCTTTCACTGGCAGTCTTTGAATGATTATTTTGAATCTTTTTCCAAAAATGAAAAACATTGGAATTTTGCTCTTGTTCATGGAGTCCTTTACATAAGGTTTATTGCATGAGATTAGAAGCATGAATATGAATAGGTAGTATGTTATAAACAGCATCTACACAGAGAATTATAATATTGTCATCCTCATTTAGGAATGTTTAAATGGCACCTTGAATCATCTTACACCCTCCATGTCAAGGTTGTTGGTCATATTCTGTCACATTAAATCTAATCTACTGAGTTAGATGTAATATCCTTTCCTTACATGTGAAAAAAATGTCTTTTTATTGGAAAAGTGTCTTTTACGTTCACCCATCACTATTTTTTTAGCTTTTGTCTTTTTCATTTTCCTTTTTTTCATTCAAAGCTTGCCCTCGGTCGTAACCTATGTCCTTGGCTGGAGCCTGTTATAGAATGTAATACGAGATACAGGAATGCCAGCTGTAGTACTAACTTATTTACCTTGGGCAAGACTTTTGTATGCTCTAAATCACATCTAAATGTCATTCCAAGGCCATATCTCATGTGTGTTTGTCATTTTCGCAGGTTGTGTATGGAGACACAGACTCTGTGATGATAAAATTTGGTGTGGAGACTGTAGCAGAAGCGATGGAACTTGGGCGGGAGGCTGCCACATATGTCACAGAAAAATTTGTCAAACCTATAAAGCTAGAGTTTGAAAAAGTATGTTAAAATGCAGTGGACTTTTTGTATATCTGTAGCTTTATGTTCAGGACTTAGAGGAAAGTATGCTTTAATTCTGTCTATCTATCTATATCTCTGACGTCTGTTCCAGTTGGAACTCCCTCAAGGGGGTGATCACAGCAATAGTCTCCGTAGCTAGTGACTGCCAGTGGCGTTTCTTAGCCTTTAGTGCCTCACCCTCATTAGGCCACTAGCAGAAGGCAACTCTAGTGCAGTGTTTGCCGAGGCTCCTTCCAAGTGTTCCAACCAACTACATCTACCTAATGCTCCTACCTACTACTACTACTACTGCCTAATCTTTCTTTCTACTTAATGCTCATGCCTAAATGTTTCTACCTTTATGTTCAGGACTTCGTGGAAAGTATGTTTTGATTGGAATATACATTCATCCTCTATCCCTGGGTTTAGGGGAGGAACAAAACTATCTTTGTGTTTTCTGTTTTTCATCGAGGGCGACTAAAAGGGGTGGGAGCAAGGGGCCAGATCCCCCACCTTCATGTATTCATCTTATAAAAGATGGAATACAAGAAGGAACCAAGCAAGGAGTATTCACCTCCCTCAAAGGCTTAGGCTGGGGTGCCTAGATGTGCCTGGATGTAAGTGGAATAAGAAGGGAGAGATAGGTAGTATGTTTGGGGAGAAGAACCTGGACGTTCTGGCTCAGGGTGAATTAATCTCACGAGGAAGGAGGAGGAATGGCTTGGGAATGTCCTGTGAGTGAAGTTTGAGGCTAGTAAGAGGGCAAGAGCAATGAAAGTGGTGGCACTTCTGAAGGAGTTGTGGGAATGTGTGAATTAGTGTAAGGAATTAAGCTTTGGCTTGATGTGTGCGACAGTGAAAGTTGATTATGAAAGGAGCTTGATTGTTAGTGCTTAAGCACCTGGTAGCAAGAGGAATGAGTAATGTGACATCTGTCATATCTGGTAAACCTTCAGAGAAACTCAATTAAAAACAAAATATGTAAAAAGTGATATTTGGGTTCTGAATGAGAACTTGCATAGGTGTGACAGGATAGGAAGGAGATGTGGAAGAGTTGGTTTGTCCATAACATCTGAACTACTAAGTTTTGTGAATGAAGTTGAAGAGATCCTGGTGTCCGTCTTGAAATCCTTAACTAGATTGTAACATTGATTTGTAAGCCACCAGAGGCACGACTAGAATTCATAGGATAAGAAGTATAGAATTCTACTTCACCAGCATTAATAAACCAGTTCCAAATATGAGGTGTGGGTACTATTACCGACACTAAATTTTGTGGAAATGAATGCCCAAGTTTGAAATCACAGAAATGTAGCCATGACATTACTAACTGATAGATTTCAGCATGTTTGGTCTCAGTGTACAGAGATCTTTCTTTGTATTATGGAGATTATTAAGAAGAAATGATCTGTAAAAAGATGGAAGAACATACTCAAAATATTAGATTATTATAGGCAACACTGTGTACATGCTGTTTACACTCTTAACTTTTAAACTTTTCTATTTTCCCAGCTCTCTTCTGTGAGTAACCTGACACCAGGTTGTCCTTCTCTTTCTGATGGATTTGCTGTGCATTTCCTCAAAATAATGCCAAATAGATGGAAAATAAGTAATCTATTAGGGCTTGCTGTGCATTTCACAACAGAAGCACATGAAGACTGGCCTAGGTTGGATATTTATTGGCTCACACAGTCACATGACTGCCTAATGAGATACTTATTGGCTACAGGCACTGGTGGGCTCATCGTTGATATGCTGCCAGATTCCAAATTTTCTCCCTTAAACACATGGTCCTTCCTCCCCTCTAAAACAGTGTGTTAACAAGAATGTTAGTGATGAGCCTGCCATATGGTATAAGAGAGATTTGAAAGAGGAAGGCCAAGGGAATTCTCATGTCATATTTTTAGGGGACTTCAGCATGAGTGGAAATGGTTGGAAAACAGCATAGTAGCGGAGCATCCCCACTAATAATGGTTTATGCCAACAGCTACATGAGAGGGAACTATTTAGACTGACGAATTCTTTACTGATTATCTAGAAAAATTAATAAGCTGTATCTGCTTTTCACAAATATTGTGGACTAAGTGCATAATATCACCATTTCAAATGCACTTTATTTGGACCACATCAGAATAGAAGTTCCAATATGTATGCATGCTAAACCATCAAAGCAGAACACTTCCCACCATGTAGATGAACTCAGCAAGTTCAGTATTAAGTGGATGAAATGGGAAGTAGTTAACAATGAGCTATTAGCAGCCCAGTGGGAATTGCCTCTGAGTGACAGTATGCCAGAGGAGTGTGTGGAATGTTGAACCGAGTATGCCAGAGGAATGTGTGGAATATTTAACTGAAGTAATTAGATATACAGATTTACAATCTGTGTTTTAACACCAGCAGTTGAATATACGCTGATCAATGGTGGTTACACGGGGTGCCTTAGGTATCTGTATGCAACAATTACACATGAGTTTTTCAGTTACCCTTCATCCATGGTGTTGTGAGGCTGTTACAGCAGACTGGTAGGTGTAGTTGACATTAAGCAATATTTGCTCCTTAGCAATGAGGAGTCTAGCCATCCTAATAATAATAATCTATTGGATGTGATAAAAAGAGTCAGCAGCTGCATCAAAACACTTTATAAATGATGATGGTTGAGATATGTTAACATTAATCATTGTAGTGCACCGATCTATTTCAGCAATGCACTTTTATTGGAATATTTTATTTCTCCAGGGGAAAGTTGAGGCTCATTTCATTTGTTGTTCTGTCTTTTTTTTATTCTTGTCCAATGTTCTTTCTTTTCATGTGAGAGAAATTGTTTTTCCATTGAAAAACAAATTTTTTTTTTAGAAGTATCGGGAAATTTACATGCCTGTTCAAGGGGTTTGTAGAAAGTGTTTTGCTTAGACTGATCTTTCCTGCATATAGAAACCTATTGTGTAATGTGAGAAGGCTTTCATATTGGATGTGAGTGTAACACTTATTTATATGTAATTTTAAATTACCTATCGAAAGCCAGATTTATGTATTGATCAAAAAACCTGTTAAGGGTTTATGGTTTCTTTCATAGCTGTGCCTAATTGGACAGCTTTACTGATGATTGATTGATTGCATTTTCAGGTGTACTTCCCATATTTATTGATCAACAAGAAGCGTTACGCAGGACTGTATTTTACCAAACCGGACAAACATGATAAGATGGACTGTAAGGGTATTGAGACTGTAAGGCGAGATAATTGTCCCATTGTGGCCAACCTCATTAACATGTGTCTACAAAAGATCCTAATTGAAAGGTATGGTTATTAAAACTTTTTTCATTGATTCTCTTTCAAACTTATGGACTCCTGTAGTGTAGTGGTTAGTATTCCTGGCCATGATGCATTCTTGGGCCACCCAGGGTTAAGTGCACAGATTCGAATCCTGGTTGTGGCAGTTTGACCACAGTCAACCCAGTTATTTATCCACCCTGGGGGGGTTGATCAATAAAATGGGTCTGTTTTCTGGCACTACCTTGCTGAAGCAGGGGGTAGTGGGATAATGCCAGGAATGGATGAAGGTAAGCAAATATGAATATTGTTACAAACCTGCATGTTCGTAGTGTCTGTTATAGAAAATTGGATGTTATGAGTAAGCCATGTGGCAGCCTGGTAGGTTCCAAGAGATTCCTCAGCTGGTCTCATGACTGCCTGGGACCTCCACACCTCACGCCAGGTGGCCGTATTAGCTGTGCATGTCGCAGTCGGCTGCTGATTATTCTTCAGGTCACATTGTCAAGTGAGTCGGGGTCAGAATACCAGGTTTAAGAAGAGAGATATATACAAGTATATATATGAGAATAGGAGAGATGGTCAGTGGGCATTATTTGATTATGTATTAATTGATAGGCATGTAAAAGAGAGACTTTTGGATGTAAATGTGCTGAGAGTGGCAACTGGTGTTGTGTCATCCCCATCTTGTGGAGGCAAGGGTAAAGATTTGTAGAGGTTTTCAAAAAGAGAAGAGAATGTTAGACAGAAGAGAGTGGTGAGAGTAAATGAGCTTGGAAAGGAGACTTATGTGAAGAAATACCATGAGAGATTGAGTGTAGAATGGCAAAAGGTGAGAGCAAATGAAGTGAGGGGATTAGGTAAGGAATGTGAGGTATTTAGGGAAGCAGTGATTGCATATGACATGCAAAAGGTGGGAGGTGGGCAGATTAGAAAGGGTAGTGAGTTTTGGGATGAGGAAGTACAGTGTTTAGTGAAAGAGAGAAGAGAGATGTTTGGGTGGTACTTACATGGAAGGAGTGAAAATGACTGGGAGATGTAGAAGAGAAAGTGGCAGGGGCTCAAGATGAAGTTTGAAAAAGAGGGCAGTTTAGGGTTTGGGTGAGAATCATTAAACTTTTGGGAGAATAAAAAGATGTTTTGGAAGGAGGCAGATAATGTGCGAAAGATGAGAACAAATTTGGACATCGGTGAAGGGAGCAAAAGGGGAAGTGATTGCAGGTAGTGATGGAATGAGTATTTTGAATGATTCTCAAGTGTGTTTGATGATAAAGTGGCAGATGTAGGATGTTTATTTCGGGGTGGTATGCAAAGTGAGAGAGTTAGGGAGAGTGGTTTGGTGAAAAGAGAAGAGGGGAAAGCCTTGTGGAAGATGAAATCTGACAGGGCTGCAGTTTGGATGGTATTGCAGTTGAATTTATTAAGAAGGGTTGACTGTGTTTTTGATTGGTTGGTGAGGATATTCACTGTATTTAAGGATCATTGTGAAGTGCCTGAGGATTGGAGGAATGCTTGTATAGTGCCATTGTAATAAGGCAAAGGGTTTATCCCTTGTTCAAACTACAGAGGCATAAGTTTGTTGAGTATACCTGGAAAACTATATGGGAAGGTAGTAATTGAGAGGGTGAAGGCATGTACTCAGCATCAGATTGGGGAGGAGCAGTGTGGTTTCAGAAGTGGTAGAGGGTGTGTGGATCAGGTGTTTGCTTTGAAGAATGTGTATGAGAATTACTTAGAAAAGCATTTATGGATCTGCAGAGAGCATATTAGAAAAGCATTTATGGATCTGCAGAAAGCATATGATAAAGAGTTGATAGAGATGCTTTGTGAAAGGTCTTAAGAATATATGTTGTGGGAGGTGAGCTGCTAGAAGCAGAGAAGCTTTTATCAAGGATGTAAAGCATGTGTATGACTAGGAGTAGAGGAGAGGTTATAGTTTCCAGTGAAGGTTGGTCTGGGTTAGGAGTGTGTGATGTCAACATGGTTGTTTAATTTGTTTATGGATGGGGTGGTGAGGGAGGTGAATGCGAGTCTTGGATAGGGGCGAGTATGCAGTCTGCTGGGGATGATAGGGTCTTGAAAGTGAGTCAGTTGTGTGCCGAAGCTACAGCTTTGTGGCTGATTCAAGTGAGACTGCAGAAGTTGGTGACTGAGTTTGGAAGAATGTGTGATAGGAAAAAGTTGAGGGTGAGGAAAAAGTTGAAGGTGAATGTGAATTAAAGGAAGATTATTAGGTTCAGCAGGGTTGAGAGATAATGGATGAGTTCCCCCTCGTTGCAGAGATTGATTCTTGGAAAACATACTCGAGACTGTAAATTTAGGCAGCATACTCTTTTTTCATGAAAAAAGCTCCTGTTTTGGACAAAAAGGAAGTCATATTTAAGTTTAATCCTTAAACATGAAAATGGCTTGAGTAACAAAAATATCCCTTCATCTTCCCTGCCTTTCTTTCTGAGGCAGAATAAAAAAAGTATAAAAAAAATGTATTAAAGAATGTGAACACAGTGTAAATTTCCTACTGCTATCTCTTTATGTTGCCATAGCATTAGCCAGATTGTAAGAGGAATTGATTTATGGGATATGTTGTTTTGATTATAGATGTTGGAGGACATAGAAAGTATGCAAAAGTCAGAGCAAGATTGTAACTTATTAAAGAGACAAGAATGTCCAGAGTGTTATCATTTTGAAAAACAGTAAGAAACTGTAAAGAAGTCTTAGTGTTTTAGAATGAATATTTACAAGGATTGACATGGGATTTTTGAAGTTTGGATGAGAGGCACGTAAAGAAGAAGAGAAGGTAGATAGACTAGGCACTTGTGTAAAACCTAGCTTTCTAAGAGAGTGATTGGTAAAATAATGTGAGTAGTAGACAAGGATAATCAGTGGAAGGAGAAGAGATTTAGTTATGAATAAGGATGTGTGTTATGAGATAAGATATTAAAGATAACATGGGCATGTAGGGTTGATAGTGAATGTCATGATATTATTATATAGTGTTTTTCACTCTCCATGGCACCTAGAGAGTGAGTGTTTGCAAATAAAGTAGGAAAAAGAGTTATGTTTAGGTTATTGATCAGAGGCTCTGGTTTTGGTGCACGACACATGACAGGCCTGAGAATGGATGTGCATGAATGAGGCCTTTTATTTATCTCTTTCTAGTGCTACCTTGCACACATGGGAAAAGGCAAACAAGATTGAAAGAATGAAACAATATATCTATGAGAAGAGAATTCTGTAACTCCTTTATTTGATATTAAACTTTCTGCTTTTAAAAATTATAGCCTTTGAAGGTATTTATTTGCTAGCATTTGTTGTTAGAAATCATTCTTTTTCTTTCTTTATGATGACAGAAATCCAAGTGGAGCAGTTGATCATGCCAAACAGACAATATCAGATTTGCTATGTAATCGGATTGACATATCACAACTTGTCATCACCAAGGAATTGACAAAAACAGAGAAGGAATATGCTGCCAAACAAGCTCATGTGGAGCTTGCAAATAAGATGAAGAAAAGAGACCCAGGCACTGCCCCTAAACTGGGAGACCGAGTTCCTTTTGTGATTATTGCTGGTGCTAAGGGCATTCCTGCATACGAGAAGGCTGAGGTTGGTATTGATTAATGGGCCTTGGTATTTTTCTTTTCAGATGTGTCATGGGTAGTGTCTTTGTTTTGTAGCTGGTGAGATACGTACTATGAATACTAAATCTTAGCTGTAATAATGAGATTTTACAGTGGTCTTGCAACATATATGAGATATATGATAAGCATATCTTAATTTTTTTCATTTTTACAATTGGAATTTGTTTTTTCTAGGACCCTATTTATGTGTTGGAGAACAGCCTGCCTATTGACTATGAATACTATCTTTCAAATCAACTCAGCAAACCCTTAAAAAGAATCTTTGAACCTATCCTAGGGGAGAAGGTTGAATCACAACTGTTGAGTAAGTTGATTTGTTTTTGCTCTTGGGATGACCACGGCTTATGACTGGTGAAAGTACCATAGAAATCCTGTCTTTTGGTAAATATGGTGAAGGTTTTGCTGCCATGCAAAGGGAAAAGGGTAGGTGGGAGAGGGTAAGGAAAATAAAATCTATTTTAAGTTGTGTGTTTGTGTTTAGTATGCAACATATTCATTTGTCTTTATAAATGAAAGCATTTACAGAAGATGTTATAGACAGCTTCAAAATCCAGGAAAATATAACTGTAATTCTTACTTATACAGTATGGGGAGAGAGATCTGCATTCATGAGGTCCCATTCCTTGATCTTTCTCTGCTATGATATTGTTTTAATTTTTAGTGTACTGTCAGCATTCTCTGTTTATCCCTGACCTGTAAGTGTTGATGTGACCATCTTACTTATTACTTGTATCATGGATGTTGGTTTAACATTTAATTGAAACTAAACATCTAGGCTAGCCTTATTGTCTTTAACTTATGTACACTGTCCTCAGTGTCATCATGCTTTTTTTATAATTTTTTTTTTACACAAGTTAAGGATGAAAATAATGTGACCTATAGAATCCTACATTTAAGAGTGAAAGAGAATCTCTTGTGTTTCATCTGTTTGTTTTTATACCGGGAAGACTTTGGCAGTATTAGCATTGGCCCCTCTGAAGACCAGATTTGTAAGAATTTACTTTTTTCACTTGGATTTAAAACAACTGAATAAGAAGAGACCCTATGAAAATATCACCTGACTTAGGGGCTGAGATTCTCAGTGTTACAGTCCAAGTGCACTAACGGCATTGTTGCCTTCTTCCCACCACGTTGATTAGGGTATTCCTTGCAGATGGTTGTATTTGCTGGAATGGTTTTGTATGAAAGTGAACATTCAGAGCACCAAAACCTTCCAACATCTGAATATAAACATGAGACCAAGACATTAATTTCTTTCCATAAACATTGAATGGTAAGGTAAATTTTGACAACCGCAGGGAATTTAGGTTAGGTTTTCAAAGGCTCATGTGGTTTGTGCAAGTGGTTCCCAAACTTTCCTTGATCTTTATAGTTCTCCCCAATATTGTCACATTTACTATTATAATTACATAGTGCCTTTATATCTCATCTGCATTCTTCCAGATAACTTTTTCAAAGTGTAAAGAGCCTGTTGTCTGCATTTTAAATCCATGTCATTTCAAGTGCTTCCTCTAAACTATTGTTGATTACGTTTGCAATCACGGTGTGGACATTCGTAGATTGAAGACGGGCTAAAGTGATATTTGTTTTTTCCCCTCTCTTTTGCTAAACTTTGGAACTCATTACTTATTTATTTATATTATATATTATAATATAAATAAATAAGCAATGAGCAATAAGCAATCACGGTGTGGACATTCATAGATTGAAGGTGGGCTAAAGTGATATTTGTTTTTTCCCCTCTCTTTTGCTAAACTTTGGAACTCATTATTACTCTTGTTTTTCTTAATGGACCACTTGTTCATTATTAAAAGTCAGGTCTCCACATCTCTAAAAACAGACTATTTTCTCTCCATCTCTTTATCACTTGCCCCTATTGTCGTTGTAGATCTGAACTTGAAGGGAGACTTTTGTCCATGACCAGAATCTTTGTAAAGAAAAATATGTGTGTATTGAATTTTATTACAACACTACCTGATCATATCCTTTTCAATGTAGCTCCAAGTTGAAAGGAGTTTTGGTATCATGTATAGATTTTTTTATATGTACGTATTGATTTTTTTCTCTAGAGGGTGACCACACAAGATCCAGAATCATTACGCATAGCAAAGTAGGAGCCATGGCCAAGTTCATTACTAAAAAGGCATCATGTGTTGGTTGCAAAGTTCCAATAAGCTCAGTAACTGAGGCACTCTGTAAGCATTGCAAGGTACGTACAGCATCTGAAAGTAACATGGTGTAATTTCATGTCATTTACTTTCATGTTTGTTGAAAAGTTGATACCAGCACGGGTGATTGATCACCTGCAGAAAACAATCATCTTTACATAAAAAGTTGTTCAGTATTCTTTCACATTTGGTAACTAAATTTCTGAAAATTAAAGATAGCAGATTCAGTAGTTTGTTTTGAGCAGTGTTGCATTTTTTTCTGCTTGAAAATGACTTGAAAATTTTCTTTTTTAATTGATGTATGTTTAAAGTGCTGGGAAAAAATTTATTTAGAAATATCTCTGATTGACAGGGATATTAATTTCACTTTGTCAGTTACATTTCCCTCAGTCTTGTATGAGTAAAGAATATCTGCTTAACTTTAGCTGCCCTTTTTATTCAAATATGTTTGTCATTATCTAATTTCAGCTTCGTGAAAGTGAGATATACATGCAGCAAATGGAAACATTAGGTACTTTAGAGGAAAAGTTTTCCAGATTGTGGACACAGTGTCAACGCTGCCAAGGATCCATTCATGAGGAAGTTATTTGCACTAGGTAAGAGACTTCCTTTGAGTATTAACTTACAAAAGAGATGAGTATTAACTTGTTAAAGAGATGAGTTATCTCAGCCGTCTGAGAATTATCTTTGCTAGAAGGTATCCGATCCCTGGGTATGGGGTAGATAGAGTACTACCCATGTATTTCGTGTGTGTCTTTGGAGGTATGTAAGAAGGATTGGCAGTCTTTCTCTCCCCTGTATTACTTTTAAAAGTAGGAACAAAAGAAGGAAAAAGAGGAGGGTTTTTTCTTAAAGGCTCAGTTGTATGTTCTTGCAACCTCACAGAGTCCAAAAATGTGAACTTGTATACAGGGAAGTACGATGCATATGATGCATTCAAAATAAAACACGGAATAGTCTGTGGGTTTTGGCTGTGGAAGGTAGGTTTTGGTTTCAGTACATTGTAATTGACATCT
>JAUUDZ010239818.1:0-17233 GCA_032361705.1 Panulirus versicolor | reverse complement strand
ATTAGTGCGGGAGACGGCGATTAAGTATAATACAAAAAATTTGTTTATATGTACTTGTATGAGCATGTATGTATATATGTACGTATGTGAGTGGGTGGGTCATTCTTTGTCTGTTTCCTGGCACTACCTTACTGATATGGGAAACGGTAATCGAGTATGATAAATATTATATATATAGTAATGCTTGTTGACTCCCACTTACCTACTTTTTTTTTACTAACATGGCACAGGCAAGTAACATGCACCCGTCAAGGCCATCTTAGGTAAAAGAAAAAAGTGAAAGGAAAAGAAAGTAATTGGGGCTTCACAGGTGTTTGTAGACCTGACTTTTAAAGGAAGAAAGATTATATGAAGATGGAAAGATAAAAGAACAAAGAGAATTCTACAGCTTTGCTGTTTGAGAGAAGCAGGAGGCATCATAAGCCATTCCTTAGGTGGCCAGTCTCTACACAGAAGCTGTGGTAAGCAGCAGCCAAATGCATGCCATGGGTCGAAACCTTGTGGGTAGGGGCAAATGAAGACATTTGACCAAAATAATGGCCAAAAATATTCCCGAGAGAGAGAGAGAGAGAGAGAGAGAGAGAGAGAGAGAGAGAGAGCAGCTGCATTCACAGCATATGGAAAGGGAATGTTGAAGAAAGGTAATGCTTGGAGAATTAATGAAGCAGAAGGCTTTTGATTTCACTCTACTTTTTTTTCCCTAGAGAGTGGATGATAAGCCACTGCAGATGTGTGAGTAGTATTCCATACTTGGGTGAATAATACCCCTGAAGATATGAAACAGTATCTCACAAGAAAAATGATTATGGCACCAGTACAACTCTCGCAGGTGATGTTGATCATGTTGGGTTTTCAGGATAGAGTGAAGGATATGGTTATGCCCATGTTTGTATTGTTGTAGGGTTGAATTATAACATTTTGAAATTGATCAAAGGGAAACAAATGATTCTTAGAAAGCGATACAGAGAGAAACTGTTTCAACGCCTTTATATTTTTCAAGGTTACTGCTTCCCTACACCAAAGTGCTATACAGGTCAGAATAGAGAGAGGAAGTATGACCTGTACAAGAAGGTGAATTAAAGGGGAGAAAATGTGTATCAAAGTATGTAAAGTTGAATCATCAGCGTAGGAGTGAGTAGGGTGGGATGTAGAAAGAGAGATCATTTATTGAGAGAAGAAAGAGAGTAGGTGACAGGACAGAAACCCTAGGAACACCACCATTGATAGGATGGGAGGGGAAAGTCACTCCATCAGTGACTTCTGTGATGGAACAGCCAGAAAGGAAATTATGCATTGGAGAACTGAGAGAAGCAATGTGACCAAATGAAAGGAGTATACAAAGAAAAGACCTATGCCATACACTGTCTTGTGCTTTGGAGATATCAAGGGCTATGACAAAAATTTCACCAAAATTCCTGAAAGATAAGGACCAGAGGTAATAAAATAGGGGAGGAAATCACCAATATGCAATGTCCTTACTGGTGATCTGAAAGAAAGCATTAGGATTCTAAGTGTTTGACAAAGTGAGAGGTTATGAGACTTTCAAAGATGTTGGAGATAGAAGTAAGAACAAGGAGGTGATAGTAGGAGGGATTAGAGCAGTCTCCTTTCTTAGGGATGGGTTGCACCAAGGTATATTTCAAAGTGGAAGGGTAAGTCCAGGTTTAGACAAAGGAGAAATAGGCAAGTAAGGATTGGTGCTAGCTCAGAGGCACACTGTCTTTGAAACCAAGGAGGTATGTCATCTGAGCCTTATGTTTTGTCCACCTGAAGTTAGAAAAGTACTTGGAAGATTCTGCAATAGGCGAATGTAGTAGGGAGGAGGTCAGGGCAGAGGATTAGAGTCTGTATCATCCAAAGTTGAGTTATAGGTAAACAAGATGTCAAAAAGAGCAGCTTTATTATTTGGAGAGTTAGCAATAGATTGATCAGGTCAGAAAAGAGAAGGAAAGGTTGAATTAAAGTTGTTAATGCTTTTGGTTAAGGACCAAAATAAAGATTTTCAGTAGAAGTCAAGTCAGCACACTTATGTTTTATGAAAGTGTGCTTGGCTTTTTGAAGAACAACTTTGCAATGATTATTAGTAGATTTGAAGGCAGAGTGGGTTTCTGGGAAAGGAAAGAGTTTCATGGTCCGATTTGCACCATTCCTAATGCATCAGAGCAGGAGCGATCAAACTGATTTGCAGGAGGAATCAAACTGATTGAGGAGAAAAAGAACTGGAAGATGGGATGTAAGACTCCATCCTAGCCAAGCTAACACCTGCTAAGCATTCAGCACAATATGAGGTATCCCAACAAGAGAAATAGTACCCATCCCAGGGAATGTCAGTCAAGAAACTGTATGGGGATAACCAATGAATTTTCCCAAAGTGCCAGAGTTGGCTTATTGAGGAGGCAACAGATGGTTGTGCCCAATTAGTATTAATCGAAAAAAATTGTGAGCAGAGGATCTTGTTTGGGCAGAAATGGGGGGATACGGAATTAAACAAAGGAAGGTTGAGTGTGGTAGGAGAGTGGTCGTGACAATTGGAAACTCGGATAATGTGTCTAATTAATTGTTTCAGATCGTTAAGGAGAGAAAAAAAAAGTCTCGGCTTCACCATGATCATCCCAGTTAGAGCCCAGCCAATCGTTGTGGTGTACACTGAAATCCTCTGCAAGAAGGATCTCAGCATGTGAATGTGAAGAGTAGAGTTTTGTGGCAAGAATTCAGATAGTCAAGAGTTGTACATAGTTGGAGGAATGGGGGATATAAACAAACACAAAAGCAAGGTAATAGAAGGAAGAGAAATTTTAAGCCAGATGGCATCAAAGTTAGGTGACTCAAGATCCAGGAGGTGAGCTATAAGTGTTTTTGTATTACAGTAGGGACAAACTCAACCCTTAGATCAGAAATGATGATTGAGATTATGATTGAAGATCTGTTAGTTTAGAAGAGAATAAGACTTGGAGAGTTGGATTTCAGAGAGAAGTAAAAGATCAGGGAAGAAAGTTAGAATTAAGACAACGAATGATGTAGAAATGGATATAAAGAGAGCTATGTCTAGGAGCTATGGTTATGGAAATGGGATGGATCTCAATCATCTGACAGCAGTCAAGGGGGTCTTGGGATCCACCCAACCCCTCTCAGCCAGCAGTATTGCACTGAGTCAGTGCTGGAGAATTATGTGATGGTTGTACTGCCATAAACACTCGTGTATATACCTTTTTATAAACCAAGTATTCCCATCACTACACCTTTTTCAGTGCACAACCTGAAAAGCTGTTCACCATTTTAACATACATCAGAGTACCCAGTACCCCCAGGTATATCCTAAACTGCCAAATCATCCACTCTTGCATTCACATCCCCCACCAATGATACTTAATCCTTTGCATTAAAATTGCTGATGCCCTCTCTTAACTTTTTCCAGATCACTTACCTCTCTTCCATACTCCTCTTGCTACTAATTACATAAACACTCATCCATCTCATGTAATCTGCTTTCATTCTCATCCAAATAATTCTGGAACTCACTTCTCTACACTCTTTAGCCACTCCTTTCTTCGTTCTTATAGATTATGAAATTGACATAGGACAAGGAAATAACAAAAACTACTCAGAGAGGAGAGACTGAATATAGGTAAGAGAACAAGTTTTTTTTTCTTATTTGCCAATTCTTGTGTTAGTGAGGTAGCACAAGCAACAGACAAAGAAGTGGCCTCTTTTGCTTATATCCATTCTCTAGGTGTGTTGCAGTGCACCTAAACGGTTATGTATTCCTTAACCTCATCCTGCTCATATATATGTAGGTGGAGTATCTTTTATTAGAAATAACTCATGTGTGGGATGAATAAGCTGATTATAACCAGGCTACCCATCCTTAGACATGACAGCTGGACAGGGAATTGTGACAAGGTCCTGGCATCATGTGGAATTGAAATTAAGGTATCAAACAGCACAGTGCAAATATTCATGTTACCACCACAATCTTCTGGGAAAGTGACAGTGGGGTCTGGAATGATATCAACTTTATGACTTGGAGGTAAATTATTCTGGCAAGCCTTGTTTATATTAATGTCTCCTCAAACTCTCTGGTGTTGACTTGCCATTCTATTCAACAAAACAGGAGTTACTACTTTAGGCATGTGGTAGGTGTTTGTACTGTCAGTGTTGCAATGGCCTTTCCTCAAATCCGAGCTTTAGGAGGTGGTTTTGCAAGTTTATGGAGACAGGAGGTGTGCTTGACCAACCTCAAAGTGGATTTTAGTTTTTTCGCAACAAACTGTTGTTGATATCCAAGAGGTCTTCCAGGGTAGCCAAAGAAAGTTTATTTGTCATATTTCATGTAAACTCTAGACACCAAGGTGAACAGTTGTACACAAAAGACTGCATCTTCAAGCATAGAAAGTGCAGTTACTGCTTGCTTTACAGCCAAGCTATAAGCCATAGTGCCATGAGTTTGCCTGTTTCATGCTAAGCTCAGTTGATGAAGTTGACAAATATCTAAAATGTGTTTTGTTTCATATGAAGCCACCTTGCAATTGTGCAAATTTAAAGGTCCGAAAGCCCACATTACGTATATGAACTCTTTGTGATACGCCAAATTTAGTGCCTGATAAGGAAATAGGCTTATTTTTCTTAGCTGAAGGGAATGTTTATTCCAACAAGTTGCAAATTTCTGTAGTCTCCCTATTTGGAAGAAATAAAGGCATTTGCTCTTTTCAGCAAGATAATGTTCCATTTCGATTGGAAGTGACTTCCATGATGAGAATTTCCATTTCTGGTGGATTGGGCATGATGGGCCTGTTCCTTGGCCCCCATCTTATTGCTGTAGTGTGCAGATTTAAAGGTCTGAAAGCCTTACTTTTTATAAACACTTTTTGATTGCCCAAAACTAATCCCTGATAAGGCAATTGGTTTCTTGGTATCCTGGGAATACACAAGTGGACATCATACATTTTGTCCTAAAAGTCCTGTTATATTTTCAAAATCTTAACAAAATAAAATCAGAGATCTAATAAAGATGCATATTTCTGTCATCCCCTTGTTGGAAGGAATGCAGCCATTTGTTATTGTGTGGTAAGATAGTGCTTCAGTTTTATTGTAAGCAACTTTGATGAGAACTTCCATGGTGGGTGGATTAGATGTGATTGCCTGGCCCCCCATAGTCTCCTAGTTTTCTACCTTTAGATTTATTGTTGGGGTATGTGAAGGGTTGTTTTCCTAACCTCTGTTGCTGACATTGAAACATTTTATAAGTGGTTGCATAATCAGTGTGACGAGTGATAATTTGGCCAACAGGTGGATCGCAGGATGCTTGGATGCTGTATATGCCACTAATTATGCTCACATTAAGGTTACTGGAGAAAACAAGACACTTTCTTAGTTAAGCAACAAAATGCAAAAAAAAAAAAATGCTTTATTAGGTCTCTTTTTTTTTTATTTTGATAAGATTTTGAAAATAAAACAGGACAGTTCTTGGAAGTCAGAAGAGAACCTGAACTAATATGATATAAGTGTAAGTTAAGCTAAAAAAGAAATGTACAGAGGAGGAAGCATTTCTTTAGCAACAGTATAGTTGGATTAGAACAAAGAGGAAAAGACTGCTGGTAACATTAGAAAAATTCAGAAGCCTTTATAATAGAAATAATAGATAAACTGTGTCTCTTGAAAGTAAAGCTAACTTTTCATACATACAAATCAGTAATAAATACAGTTGATAACAAGAGATATGTTAGAGTAGCATTTTTCTTTGAGTCAGTGAACTTTTGTAGTGTCCTGTGGACTTTGGTGGGGAATTTTGCAATCTGAGTTGCTCTTATATATCTTGGCTTTAAAGAAGATTTTTCATCTCATCTTCTGTCTTTTTGATTTTTAGGTCTTATTAAATACAAGGAAATAGAGTTTTGAACAAAAGAGACTTGTTCCTTTGCCTTACCATAAGCAGATTGTCACTCTGTCTTGTCACTAACCACTTTTGTTCATTACATTGGACAGGTCTGTTTTCATGATTTGCTTTGGTTAAAACACAGAAAGAAGGCTTCCACTGGTTCTTTATTTTCAGTATTCTACAAGATTGTCGCCCTCCAGAGATGGTAGCTCATTGTTGGATGAGATGACTGTGAAAACTGAACCCACAGATGCATATATAGTTTGTGGTATTGAGGAGAACAGATATCAGGTGAGAAACTAAAGGTTTACAACTGAGGCTTCTGTTAATTGTAGTTAGAGAATACAGATCTGATGAGTTAGTTATTGAAGGATTACAGCAGAAGCATGTGTGTGTTGTAGTATTAGGGAGAACACAGAATGGTGTGTTACTAAAGGTTTACAATAGCAGCATGTGAAGACTGTAGTAGTGAGAATAACTCATATCATATAACATCTGCAAAGGATAACAAGAGACTTTTATATGTGTTTGCCTCTATTTCAGAGTGGTGCATTGCTCAGTAGTATATATGTTCTTTGGCATTATTGGACGCAGGGTTTCTGGTTGTGCCATGAGTGAAAAGTCACCTTCACTGAGTTTGTATCATTAAACTACAGTCTTTGGAAAATCTTTCCATTTCAGAGGAGTTCATCCCTTCCCTGTTACTGTTTGAAGCACAGGCAGCAGTTTGGCCATTATATCAACTCTTTTTTCATTTTAGTGTTCCTTATAGGGTGATCATCAGTGTTTGAAATGTGATGAAAAGCTAATGCTATTTTACTTTGAATTAATTATAAAACAAGTGTGACTGAGAAACCATACAATGTTTTTAGATGTATAATTATTATTTTAAAAGAATATTAAGAACTAATAAATTTTTAAAAATCTGTATGCTATTGCATAAACTTATTGTCCATCTTTTGATTGTACCCTAATTCATGGGTGTTTATGTTAGAGGTAAGGGGATTAGTGTGGATGATTTGGGAGTTTCTGTCTGAATGGTTATCACAGATCCAGTGCTCTAAGTGGAATTTTATTGATGACAATCATAGCCAATGAGAGGGTGTGCAGGGAGTACATTGTACCCTGACCCAAGGGTCCAAAAGAGGGCCCAGGAATTTCCTTGGGGTCTCGGAAAATTTGTGCATGTATTGAAGATTAGCACTCATATTTTGTGTGAGTCTACATAGTTAAAATATTCTTAAAGCACATGGCATAAAACCATAGTGGTTAAAAACAGGATGACTAGTGGAAAAGGGAAGGGATCCGAAAGAAACTTTGTACCCCAATAAAATTCCTCTCAGAGGACCTGATGACAATGATACCACTGAAGGCAATTGGAGCATCTGATGTAGTAGTAATTTTTGATGATGGGCATTTGGCACTGTGGGTAGAGTTACATTGGTAGTCCAGAGTTAGTGTTATTGTAACTTGCTTGCAATTGTAGTCAGGAGATGGTTGGACCACTATCTCCCAGTGGTGATATACAGTGCATGAATTTTGTAAGATGTTTGGGTGCAACCCATGGTCTGTCATGCAGCCAAGGACAGCTCGAGGCTGTACTCTATGCTGAAGGACGGGATAAAGGACTCCTCTAGAGATGCTACCAGACTCCACCTACCAATGGGTACAATGTAAACGAAAGTCACTTTTGGCAAGGCTGAATCATTGTCTGTTGACAAAAGGGAGTACAATCTCATTGAATATTCTTTCACTCTAGAGGAGTCTGTCATTTTGTTGTTACCAGTATTAGCACAACCTTTGGGTTACAAGAGCTGAAAAAGTGGTCCTAGGGGAGGTGTGGAAAAGATAAATGATATGCATATAGATAGTGTGTTGAGAAGCCACTTACCATCCTGGGCCCATCAAGAACAGATGTGTGTGTTCTTACTGCTGACTAGATATTTGAAAGGTATGTGATGAGGTGACTCTTTCATTTGTGAGACTTAGTTGTTGTTACTGTTGTTTGTTTTTACTATATGTAAATTGCTATCCAGTTGTGTACATCCATTGTTAAGAGTAAGGCCGCTATTTCATTTTTATGAAGTACTTTCCACACAAAACATAGTTCAAATGAGATGTGAATAGAGTTGAGAACCACTCGAATCATCAGCTTATCCTCTCAGGGTTTAGAGATGTGGCTAATGAAAATCAGACCAGTTTTGTATTCCTTTAAGATATAACATGAAGATTTGTAAAAAGAAATGTGTTATGCTTCTTTCAGGTTACTGCTAAGGAAGAGCTGATATACAAAGAAGAGGAATTAACACCTGACTTCACTGGGGAAGTTGATGATGAGAAAGACCCTCTCACTGATGTTTGCAAGAATCAGGTTGAAGACCCTCTCAAAGTTTCACTTGTCAAAATATCACACCCAGAATCTACAAATCGAAAAGAACGTCATCGGTATACCCATCGTCACACAAAACAGTTATCTCGTCATATACAGCCTAACATGAGAGGAACCCTTCAGCCAAAACCAGCTTTTGCAGAGGAGCATTTGAATACTCAAGAACCTCTGATTGATAAAGTTCAAGAAAATAGTATATCACAGTAAGTAAAACTACTTTTCTCACACACGCATGCACTACAAGCAGGCAGGCTTTAAATGCCAGCAGCTCTCCAGGGAATTTCAAGATTTCTGTGGATCCAAGAGGGAGACATCTTGTTAAGTTTAATGCCTCGAAGACCCAATTTCTATCCATCTCTTTATCGAAGACTCCTCACAACTCTTGGCTCTCCTTTGATGGTTCTGTAATTCCACCTCTTGACTCAATAAACATACTTGGTATTACTGTAACATTCACTCTTTCTTGGAAACCCCACATTACAGGAATAGTTAAGTGTGCCTCCAAGAGACTGGGTGTCCTGTTTAGATGTCGAAACTTCTTCTCTTTTGACCAGTTGCTTCATTTATACAAGGGATTGATTCATCCTTGTTTGGAGTACTGCTTGCATATTTTGGATGGTTCTAGCTCTGTATCCTTACTTGACAGAGTCGAGTTGAAAGCCATCCAACGTCTAAACTGTTCCAGGCTAATTTCCAAACTTGACCCTCTTACCCTACTCTTCAATGTTGGTTTGCTGCATCACATGTTTATTTTGTGGCCATTGGCAGCTCAAGAGTGGGCCGTTTTGATACTTGCTTCTTTCCCCACATGTTGATGCTTTGGAACTCCCTACCTTCTCATGTATTTCCCAATACCTATGACCTGGCACATTTCCAAAGACAGATCTTTCACGTCCTCAAAAATTCATAAAAACTTTCCCTTGTCTTTTCTTTTTCTGCTTCATATTTCTCTCTTTATTTCAGTTAAGGCCCAGCCTTGATGTGGACTTTCATCCGTGACCGGAGCCTTCAACATAAAAAAAATGGCAGGTAGGGGGAGGGAAGAATACTCAGAGGGGTCCTGGGCTGCTTTTATACCTTTAAAGATTGTGGGAGAAAGAATGGACTTGGTGTAGATAGAATAAGCCAGCATTTCTATGGGATATTTGAACAGACGCTGTTGAGCATCGGGTGCTATTTTCGTTGTTAAAGAAGCCCATCCTTCAATTTTTATTCAACTAAACACAAGCCATATACTGATTAAAGCAGTTTAGAATAATAGGAGACAAGGCAGGACTTCATGGCTTCATGGATCATACTTTCAAATGTTTCATTATTTTAAAGTAGTCTATTAAATCACCATTTCAAACATTTAGTGGGCACTGTGAGGATGGTATTATTGCATGAACCAGGCAAACAAGGTTCCATAAGCCAGACCAAGTAGAATAGACTGAACCAGAATATGCCTCAAGGCATTTTGTCCCCCTGCCGTGAAGGGAGATCTAAACAGTGTTGCCAAAGTGTGGTGATTTCATCTGCCTTGCAGAAATTGAACTCTGGGGATATGATCCACCCTATTTCCTGTGGAAGTTGAGACCTCATACCTCAGAAATGAAATAAGATTACTGTATGGTTAAATATCTGTTTCAATGATAACATTTGTTACATAACATAAATATATTTTTATCGAATATTAACTAACACCATAAATTCAAAATAAAAGTAGGTAACATACCTTAAACAAATCAGATGTTTGATTTGTAAAGCAATTTTGAAAATTCTATAAACCATTATATGCTTTTTGGAATTTCCAAACTCAACCTCTTCATTGACAATGCTTACTGGTGAGTATAATGGGTGTATGAGTTAATAGGATGTTGAATTATATTCACTCTGTTGTACAGGTAATTGATTATATATGTTATATTATTTTATGTTTTTCTGTCTTCCTCCTTTCACTCTTGTATCTTGCTCTTTCCTTATCTAACTTGTAATTGGTTTAATATTCAATACAAATCCCAAGGAATTATGCTGCCAAAGCATACATTCAGAGTTGTATGGCTGCATAATGAAGATTTTAGGGTTGGCTAAAGCAGGTGGAGGGGAACCCCACTAGAGCATACTGTTGCATTTGTTGCACCAATCTGTCAGCTGAAATATCTGCTTTCAAACAACATAGATCATCTCACATGCATAGCTAGCTGAAATGCAGAGGATGTGATAAGTATGGGTGAGGACACTGAAGCTGCCAAAGACAAGAGGAACATTGACTTGGTATCAAGAGCTGAAATCAGACTTACAACATTTATGGTTGAAAATAATATTTCATTTAATACTGGAGATCATCAAATTGACCTATTAAAAGATCTACTCCAGGATTCTCCAACTGCACAAAGGTTACATCTAAAGAGGTCAAAAGCTGGTGTGTGATGACGGGAATTGGCAAAGTCTTTCATGTTCCACTTGTGAATGACAAAGGTAAACAAATTCTTATTTATAATTGATGAAACACTGACATAACTACTTCTGAGAATTACTTGGTAGTGTGTAAATATTTTGATAAGGCTGATGAATGCTTAACAACACGCCTATTGGATTTAGTTTATTTGTATAAAGCACCAACAGATGCAGCACAAGGTTCAGCAGGTGAACATTTGTATGACTTGCTAATGGGTTACTTTCATGAACATGATATTCCTTTGGAAAATCTGATAGGATTTGCTTTTGATGGGGCAAGTGATATAATGGGTGCCCATAACTCTGTAACCAGTCGCCTCAAAGTTGCCGTTCCAAGTATAACAGTATTTCACTGTATCTGTCTTTCAGCTCACCTTCATGCATCACATGGAGCCAGAACCTTGCCTAGAATGTATGAAGATCTTGTATGCAATATTTACACTATTGTAGCCATAGTGCACTGCGGAAAAGCAAGTTTGAGCAGTTTCAACATTTCTGCGAGGTAAAACTGCACAAGATCCTCGTCTCACAGACCAGGTGGCTATCACTCCACATGGCAGTTTTGTGTGTTTTGAAACAATGGAACCCATTGCAATTGTACTGTTAAGAGAAATATCAGGAGGACAAAGTAACAACAGTTAGAATCATTCTTGATGACCTGAAGGATCCCTCATTCCTCCTTTATTTTCTCTTCTTAAATTTCATCCTCTCAGAATTTAATAAACTCAACAAACTTTTTCAGAAGGCAGAAACAACAATTCATCTATTGCATGAGGTCTCAAAAAACTTTTACCTTGATGTTCTAAGATGTTTCTACAGGTACGATCACATAAATAGAGCTGATGTAAAATCAATTGATCCTAGTGAAGTAGAATATCATTTACCAGATGAACAACTGTACCTTAGGGTAGGTGTGCTTAGCTTGCTTCAGACATCAGATGCAGTTAATAACAAAGACCTTAAAGATGTAAGACAGAGATGTTGAGTATTCTTGATAACAGCCTGCCAAGAAATGAAAGTCAAATTCCCCTTTGACAGTATACTATTGCAGCTTTGTAAAGAATTATCAGTAAGAAAGTGTTTGAGGCCTAATACCCTGATGGAAACCCCTTCTCTTGTCAGTCTATCAATGGAAGTGCCTAGAATATACTAGGGTCATTTACAGGCACTTGATGATGAGTGGTATAAATTACACAGCATACCTCTGCCTGATGACCTTAAGCAAGGAAACAGTACGGAAACATTTTTTATTGCATTGCACACTGAAAAATGAGAATGAAGAGCCAGAATTTTCTGTATTGCTCCAATTTATTATAGCTCTTCCAACTTCCAACACAGACGCAGAAAGAATATTTTCCAAGGTGGGCCAAGTTAAAACAATATAAAGAAACAAACGTCACAGTACAACTGAAGCTGCCTTGGTTTATGTTTCTGTAACTGCAAGAGCGATGGGAGGATGTGTAAAATTTCAACCGACAAATGAAATGCTACAATTGGTAAAACAATCAGATATGGTGGATATGGTTGCCTCACAATATTGTTTAATTATATGTGTTTTCACATGTATGTATTTCTTTTTGGGTTTAAGTATGTAATTTCATTTTCATTTGTAATGTATTATGATATAATAAATTCCAACAACTGGCATCCTACATTATGTAACCAAAAAGAAACTTGAATAGAGATGGTTATCCATGAATACCTAATTCCAATAGTAACTGAGTCATAGAGAGAAAACGTGTCATAATGCGCTGTGTGGTATTTTGGCAACAGTGAATCTAAACATGTGAGTAAATAGGAGGATTGAAGAGGTAAGTGAGACAGCAAGGGAAGACATTGATTTTAAGAGATTCGTAAGAGAGACTTATGAAGGGTGCTATGGGGCACCATACACCTGATAACTTGCACTTTATGGATAATGTGATACTGAAGAAGTTTTTCATATGAATATACCACTTAGAAGGTAAGGTAAAGAAGCTAGAGGACATATCTAGAGACCATGAAAAGTGCAAAAAGGTATTAGAGAGGGATTTAGAAGCAAATTGAGGAAGGTCTGTGCAAGGGACCTTCATGGTGTAGTAGTTAGGGTTATTGACCAACACACATGCATGGTCTGCCACAGATCAGACCCACATAGGTGGTCATGGCAGTTCACCCAGCTGTTTGTCTTCTCCTAGGGCTGTTGATGAAATAGGTACCTGTCATAGGCTAGGATGTGTGTTTGTGTATGTGTGTGTGTGTGTGCATCAATACATAGGGGAAAAAACAAGGTGCATTTATACAAGGTTAAGAGCTAGGGTAACACAGGTGTAAAACCTTCTCCCCATAACACTCAAAAATGATGATCACAGTGACAATGGCCAGATAGAGGTAGACAAATTTATCGGATCTGTGGAGGAACATAACAGTAAAATTCTGATGCTCGAAGCTAGAAGAAAATTATCAACAAAAACCAAGACAGGATTTCAGAATGAAAATTAACTTCTCAGCAAATGTTGAGAACCTGAAGAACATAAACCTAAAAATCTTAAAATGGAAAGGCAAAATGAAATTTTGTGCAGGGCCATTGAGGAGTCAGTAGATGCAGTCAGGTACAGGTTTATTAAGGAAGCATGTAGATTAGATGAGAGGGTTAAAAGGAGTAAATATTGTCTAGGATAGCTATAAGGTAGTGATAATACAAATTTTGGACAAGTAAAAAGAAAGATGGGGACATTGCTAGATTGTAGGAGATACAGAAAGGTGGGTCTCCATCGGGATAAGGGACGCCATACAGAGGGAGAGAAACAGGCTTAAGTCAGTAATAGTATTTGGGCTGAAGGTAGATCACCTACCAGACAAGGAGGAAAGAATAACCAGAGAAGAGCAGAAGGTTCAGAAATCACTTAAGGCTATGAATTTAACAAGTAGGTAGAGATATTATATAAGTTAGGAGGATAGGGAAATATAGACAGACCATTAGGAGAAGACCAATTAGGGTAACATTTGTTACGGAGATATGTAGCCATTAGATACTTCATCAAATAAACTTGTCAGAAAGAAGTTGAAAAGAGTGTTTCTTAGGAGTGCCAGACTGACGAAAATAAGAGAGATAACCAAGGAGGACTGGCAAAAGACAAAAAACAAGAAGAGGCAGATCAACCCATAGAAAGGAATAACATCCAAACTTCTATTCCGAAGAAGCCAGACTAGATAGTAGCAAATGCCTTTGGCTGAAGATTCGTTATACAAATGGGAGCAGCCTAGTTGTGCAAGTGCCTTATGATGAAGGTTCTTCATACAAATGACAAACAGCCTCTTTAGAAATGAAAAGGAGCTAGAATTTAGGGACATTTTATGAGAATGCAATCCAGACATTGTCTGAATAGCAGAGATGAAACTCACAAACAAATTTTACTTGAATCTTACCCCTTAGTTGTGTACCATAAGGATACACAACAGTAAGAAGAGATAGAGAGAGAAAAAATATGAATTGAGGTTTAACCCTCTTGATAAAATATTCCATTAAATTCCAGGAAATATTAGATGGTGTCTTCAGATAATACATAATGTGGAAGATTACTGTGGGTAGAAAGTTATTAAGCTTTTAGTTTACAATCCTTTAAAGAATGTATACTGAGAATACTGAGGGAACAATATTGATGATGAAGGAAGCAACAAGACACTGCCTCCTAGGAGCAGAGTTACCAAAATGGGGAATAATCATATGCTATGCCAAGTCTTTAAACAAAGGAAACCGAGTGTGCAGAGTCACAGACTGCACTCTACATGAATGCAGAATAAATTGTGCAAATTTTGTTGATTTTTCATATGGTTAAAAGTTTCACACAAATGTACTAAATTTTTTATCAAATACTTTGCTCCTTTTATCAAGGATTATTAATTATGCATACTAAAAGCTAATAATTTTATTCTTTTGAAAAATTATTTTAGAAGACCATTTCCTCAAATGCAGTTAATCATCTAGGGATACACACTCAGCAGCTACAGTAAGTATTCATGATAATCATATGTTGTAAATATTCTTAATGCTGATGTTGAATACATATTTAATGACTTCTAGACTGTATAAATGTGTAACAAAGAGAAAAATGACAAGACAATTCTACTCCAGATTTGAGTATCACATTAATTTAATGTAACCATTTAAGTATAAACTAGTTTTTGTTTTATTTAGAATTTACAATTAATCAGAGAAAAAAATAATGTTGATATTGATTAAATAATGTGCAAAATTTCTATACCATATGCATATGATATGATTTTAACAATCATATTTTCCTTTATCTTTACACAGATTGACCATGGCCCCAAAGAGAACTCCAAGATGTTTGGCTAACTGATGAGGCCTAAATTTAGTGCATGGCCATGAAAGGTGACAGATGATCCAAACAAGGCTCGATGTCAGATCTGCAGTTCCAAATTTTGGTGCAGATACAATGGCATTCAAAAGGCATAAGTCACCACAAATGTATATCAGAAATATTACAGACTATACAGCAGACTCATATCCCTCTAATCTTGAAGATGAAGTTACTAGAGCTGAAACAACTGCCTTTTTTGCAGAGCACAATAAATAATTCAGTATAATTATCCATTTAAGTGAAGTAAAGTCTTTGATAGATTAAAAGATTACTAAACATGCAAGGCTTGAAATTTCAGTCCAAGGTTACACATATCATTCATGATATTAGGAAAATAGAGAAATAATCTTTAGTGAAAAAGTTGAATGAAACAAATTCTCCATAATGATAAATGAAATGGTCAGTACAAGTAATGATAAATGTTGTGTTGTTGTTGTAATATGTTTTTGACATTTCCTGTGGACAAAAACCAGCTTACTGGGTTTGATTAGTATTTATGGAAAGGATCAAGAGTCTCAAGGATCTGCTGGTAAGAACCTGTTCAACCGTATCATCAACTGTTCGACCAGCAATGATATACCCTTGGCTAATCTTGCAGGCTTTGCTGGTGATGGAGCCAGTAATATAATGGGTGATAACAGCTTAGTACATTGACAAAAAAATGAGGTACCAAACTTCACTGAATTCAAGTGTATATACCACTCTGCCTATATTTGTGCATCACAAGCTGCAAAAGATTTCCCCTCCAGTATGAAGTTCATGTACAAAATTTATCTACTTATTTTTCATATATTGTAAAGAAAATACAAAGATTTTCTCATTTTCAATAATTTTGCAATATGAAACCTTCATATGGCAGTTGAGAGATTACTTGAGCAGGGCAAGCCTCTCAATTTATTTCAGCACCAAACAGCCAGAAGATCACTTTTTGATATCAAACTCAATTCATGAGAGCCTTAAAGATCTTTCAGTGTTTTTATACTTGACATTAATGAATTTTATACTGCCAAAGTTCAATGAACTCAGTCTTTTATTATAAAGAAATTCTTCAACTGCTCATCTTTCACACTGAGATTCAGTAAATGTAGAACTTTTGAAAATATTTGTTGATAGAGATTTCCTTAGCAAAGTGGTGGACTTGACAACAATAGACCCAACTGATGAAAGGAACTATAATTGTATTGACAACATATATCTTGGGGCAGATTTTCAGACTTTCACAAATTCAGCCACTCAGAAAGAGACATGCTTAAAGGTCATTATAGACCATTTTTGATAGTTTCTTGTCAGGAGATTAGAGAGAGATTTCCCCTTAGCAATGAAACTTTGAAGATTTGCTCATTTTTTAGTGTTTCAAAAGTTCTAGATCAGCACTTTCAAGTCACATTACCTTCTCTGTCTGATTTAGCATGTTGCTTTCCATGAATATTTTCAAGAAATGTGCAACATTTGGATGATGAATGGGGAGACATATATAGTGAACCCTTGCCAGAACATTTATAAAACATAAAGGATTCAGAAAATTTTTTTCAGTGCTCTATATAATCTTCAAGATGAAGAAGGCAGACTTCCAGTGTTTTATCTGTATTTGCCCTTTCTGTTCTGTCCTTGCCAACATCAAATACAGTTGCTGAAAGATTATTTTCCAAAGTTGACATTGACTTAAACCAGCCACAGAAGCAAGATAAGCAATTATACCTTAACATCACTAATTATCTCAGAAATGTTGAAAGAAGAGGATTGTGAAAATTTATACCATATGATGCTGTAATTGATGCAGTTAGAGGCATGCAAGGAGAGAATCTTGAAGATTTTTTATGATTTGATTGTGTGTACATTTTTTGAATGTATTCAACAGTTATGGAGACTTGCCTTGACCACCTCCTTGAGGGAGTTCCCAAAGAGAATGAGCATCACAGGTATAGATAGATAGATTCTGTATTTTGATACATTTTCTTTCATTGCAAAGTATATATGTGGATATATATATGATAATAATGATTCTTTTTTATTATTATTATACTTTGATGCTGTCTCCCACGTTAGCGAGGTAGCGCAAGGAAACAGACGAGAGAATGGCCCAACCCACCCTCATACACATGTATATACATACACATCCACACACGCAAATATACATACCTATACATCTCAACGTATACATATATATAC
>JAUUDZ010239709.1:0-17233 GCA_032361705.1 Panulirus versicolor | reverse complement strand
CCACACACGCCATAACCCACTTACGACATACTCCATGTCGAACCACTAACACCCACCTCCAGGCCCCTGTCCCCTACCAGCACACGAAAATCTTACTCTGAGTAATTCTCAGGAAAATGTACGTCTCACAAAGAGCAAGGTTGCAGCCTCTCAGACTTACAACAGCAGCAGCGTTGCCCTGTAGAGCGGTGCTGTTAAGGTTTCTTTATCTTTCCGTACTTTGTTGACCAGAGCAATGAAAGTCATTGTCTCGGGTGAGAGGGGATCGTACATAAGTGAGCGGGGATCGTTGAGCAGTACTTCCTATAATGAAGGTCTGTCTGGTGTAGCATCATTTCTACCGATGGTCTTCCGCTGAACGAACCAAGAAACAGACAAACAAGATATTGTCTGGTCCACACATTTCTTCATAAGAAATACTACTTCATACAACTACCTCCTCATATACGGTTATCATGTGTTGTAATATAATGTGCAGAATACAACAGCATGCACAGGTGAGGTTCTGGATGGACCACACTACAGCAGGGAGTAGTGAGGCCCAGGATGGACCATACTACAGCATAGAGTGCTGAAGCTCAGGATAGACCATACTACAGCAGGGAGTAGCAAGGCGTTGGATGGACCATACTACAGCAAGGAATGGTGAGGCTCAGGAGGAAAAATACTACAGCAGGAATGAGGCTCAAGTTGGACCATACTCTACCAGGTAGTGGTAAGACTCAAGGTGGACCATACTACAACAGGGAGTAGTGAAGCTCAAGATTGACCATACTACAGCAAGGAGTAGTGAAGCTTTGGATGGACCATACTACAGCAGGGAGCAGTGAGGCTAAGGATAGACCATACTACAGTAGGGAGTAGTGAGGCTAAGGATAGACCATACTACAGTAGGGAGTACGGAACCTCAGGATGGACCATACTATAGCAGGGAGTAGTGAGGCTAAGGATTGACCATGCTACGGCAGGGAGTAGTGAGGCTGAGGATGAACCATGCTACAGCAGGGAGTATTGAAGCTCAGGATGGACCATACTACAATAGGGAGCACTGATGCTCAGGATGGACCACGCTACAACAGAAAGTAGTGAGGTTCAGGTTGTACCATACTATAGCAAGTAGTGGTAAGACTCAGGATGGACCATAATAGAGCAGGTAGTAGTGAGGCTTTGGATGGACAATACTGCAGTAGGGAGTAGTGAGGCTCAGGATGGACCATAATACCGCAGGGAGTAGAGAGACTTTGGATGGAAAATACTACAGCAGGGAATAGTGAGACTCAGGACTGACCATATTACAGCAGGGAGTAGTGAGGCTTAGGATGGACATACTACGGCAGGGAGTAGCAAGGCTTTGCAAGGAACATACTACAGCAGGGAGTACTGAAGCTTATGATGGACCATACTACAGCAGGGAGTACTGAAGCTTATGATGGACCATACTACAGCAGGGAGTACTGAAGCTCAGAATGGACCATACTACAGTAGGGAGTAGTAAGGCTTTGGATGGACCATACAACAGCAAGGAATAGTGAAGATCAATACGGAAAATACTACAGTAGGGAGTATTGAAGTTGAGGATGGACCATATTACAATAGGGAGTACTGACGCTCAGGATGGACCATGCTACAGTAGGGAGTAGTGAGGCTCAGGTTGGACCAGACTATAGAAGGTAGTGGTAATACTCAGGATGGACCATACTACAGCAGGGAGTAGTGAGACTTTGGATGGTCCATACCACGGCAATGAGTAGTGAGGCTCAGGATTAATCATACTACAGCAGGGAGGAGTGAGGCTTTGGATGGACCATACGACAGCAGGGAATAGTGAGGTTCAACTTGGACCATACTGGCGTAGAAAGTACTGAAGCTCAGGATGGACCATAATACAGTAGGGAGTGGTGAGGCTCAGGATTGACCATACTACAGCAGGGAGTAGTGAGGCTGAGGATGGACCATACCACAGCAGGGAGTAGTGAGGCTTTGCATGGACCATAATACAGTAGGGAGTATTGAAGTTGACGATGGACCATACTACAGCAGGGAGTAGTGAAGCTCAGGATGGACCACACTATAGCAGGGAGTAGTAAGGCTTTGGATGGACCATACTACCGCAACGAGTGATGCTCAGGATGGAACATTACAGCAGGGAGTAATGAAACGTAGGATGGTCCATATTTCAATCGGGAATACTTATGCTCATGATGGACCACGCTACAGCAGGAAGTAGTGAGGCTCAGGTTGGACGATACTATAGCAGGTAGTAGTAAGACAGAGATGGACCATACTACAGCAGGGAGTAGTGAGGCTCAGGATAGTCCATACTGCAGCAACGAGTAGTGAAGCTTTGGATCGACCATACTACAGCGGAGAGTATTATAGCTCAGCATGGACCATACTACAGGAGGGGGTAGTAAGGCTCAGGGTTGACAATACTATAGCAGGGAGTAGTGAGGCTCAGGATGGACCATACTACAGCAGAGAGTAGTGCGGGTTGCATGGACGATACTACAGCAGGGAGTACTGAAGCTCAGGATGGGCCATACTACAGCAGGGAGTCGTAAGGCTTTGGATGGACCATACTACAGCAAGGAGTAGTGAGGCCTAGGATGGACCATACTACAGCAGGGAGTACTGAAGCTCAGGATGGACCATACTACAATAAGGAGCACTGATACTCAGGATGGACCAGGCTACAGCAGAGAGTAGTGAGGCTCAAGTTGGACCATACTATAGCTGGTAGTGGTAAGACTCAAGATGGACCATGCTACAGCAGGGAGAAGTGAGGCTTTGGATGGACCATACAACAGCAGGGAGTAGTGAGGCTCATGATGGACCATACTACAGCAGGGAGTAGTGAGACTTTGGATGGTCCATATTACAGCAAGAAGTCGTAAGGTTCAGGAATGACCATGCTACACCATGGAGTAGTGAGGCTTTGGGTGGAACATACTACAGCAGGGAGTAGTGAGGTTTTGCATGGACCATCCTACAGGAGGAAGTAATGAATCTCAGGATGGACCATACTAAATCAGGGAGCAGTAAGGCTTTGGATGGACCATACTACAGCAAGGAGTAGTGAGGCTTCGGATGGACCATACTACAGCAGGGAGTACTGAAGCTCAGGATGGACCATATTACGATAGGAAGTACTGATGCTCATGATAAACCACGCTACAGCAGGAAGTAGTGAGGCTCAGGTTGGACCATACTATAGCAGGTAGTGGTAAGACTCAAGATGGACCATACTACAGCAGGAAGTAGTGAGGCTCAGGATTGACCACACTACAGCAAGGAGTAGTGAAGCTTTCGATGGACCATACTACAGCAGGGAGAACTGAAGCTCAGGATGGACCATACTACAACAGGGAGTAGCGAGGCTCAGAACTGACCATACTACAGTAGGGAGTAGTGAGGGTCAGGATGGACAATACTACAGCAGGGAGTAGTGAGGCTTAGGATGGACCATACTACAGCAGGGAGTACTGAAGCTCAGGATGGACCATATTACAATAGGGAGTACTGATGATCATGATGGAGCACACTACAACAGAGTTGGTCCATACTATAGCAGGTAGTAGTAAGACTCAGGATGGACCGTACTACAGCACTTAGTGGTGAGGCTTTGGATGAACCATACTACAGCAGGAAATAGTGAGGCTCAAGATGGACCATACTAGAGCAGGGAGTAGTGAGATTTTGGATGGACCATACTACAGCAGGGAGTAGTGACGATCACGGTTGACCATACCACAGCAGGGAGTAGTGAGGCTCAGGTGAGACAATACTACAGCAGGGACTACTGAAGCTCAGGATGGACCATATTACAATAGGAAGTACTGATGCTCAGGATAAACCACACTACAGCAGGAAGTAGTGAGGCTCAGTTGGACCATACTATAGCAGGTAGTGGTAAGATTCAAGATGGACCATACTACAGCAGGGAGTAGTGAGGCTCAGGATTGACCGCACTACAGCAAGGAGTAGTGAAGCTTTGGATGGACCATACTACAGCAGGGAGTAGTGAGGCTAAGGATGGACCATACTACAGCAGGGAGTACTGAAGCTCAGGATGGACCGTACTACAGCAGGGAGTAGTAAGGCTCAGGATTGACCATGTTACAGTAGGGAGTAGTGAGGCTCAGGATGGACAATACTACAGCAGGGAATAGTGAGGCTCAGTTGAATCACACTCTAGCAGGGAATAGTAAGGCTTTGGACGCACCATACTACAGCAGGAATTAGTGAAGCTCAGGATGGACCATACTGTAGAAGGTAGTAGTGAGGCTTAGCATAGACCATTCCACAGCACAGAAATTAGGCTCACGATAGACTATACCGCAGCAGGGAATAGTGAACCTCAGCATGGACCATACTAGAGCAAACAGAAGTGAGGCTTAGGATGGACCGCACTACAAAAGTTAGTAGCGAGGTTCAGGATGGACCATGCTATAGAAGGGATTAGTGAGGCTAAGGATGGACCATAATACAGACGGGACTAGTGAGGCTCAGTATGGACCATACTACAGCAGGAAGTAGTAAGGGTGTGGATGGGCCATACTACAGCAGGGAGTACTGAAGCTCAGGATGGACCATACAACAAGATGGAGTACTGATGCTCAAGATGGACCACACTACAACAGGGAGTAGTGAGGTTCAGGTTGGACCATACTATAGCAGGTAGTGGTAAGTTTTAGGATGGACCACACTACAGCAGACATCAGTGACGTTCATGATTGCTCATACTTCAGCAGACAGTAATAAGGCTCAGATTGCACCATACTATAGCAGATAGTGCTAAGACTCAGGATGGACAATACTACGGCATGGAGCAGTAATGCTTTGGATGAACTATACTACAGCAGGGAATAGTGAGGCTCAGGAAAGACCATACTACAGGAGAGAGTAGTGAAGTTTGCGATGGACAAATAATACAGCAGAAGGTAGTGAGGATCAGGATGGACCATACTACAGCAGGGAGTAGCGAGTCTTTGGATGGACTATGATACAGAAGGAAGTAGTGAGACTCAGGAAGGACCATACTACAGCAGGGAGTAGGGAGGCTTTGGACGGACTATACTATAGCAGGGAATTGTGAGGCTCAGGATGGACCATATTACAGCAGGGAGTAATAAGGCTTTGTTGGACCATACTACAGCAGAGAGAATGAGGCTCAGGATGGATTATCATACTGCAGCAGGGAGTAGGGAGGCTTCGGACGGACTATACTACAGCAGGGAATAGTGAAGCTCTGGATGGACCATAATACAGCAGGGAGTAGTAAGGCTTTGTTGGACCATACTACAGTAGAGAGAATGAGGCTCAGGATGGACCATACTACAGCAGGGAGTAGCGAGGTTTTGGATGATCATACTACAGCTGAGAGTAGTGAGGCTCAGGAGGGACCATACTACAGCAGGGAGTAGTGAGGCTTAGAATGGACGACACTCTAGCAGGGAATAGTAAGGCATTGGACGGACCATACTACAACAGGAAGTAGGGAAGCTATGGATGGACCATACTATAGCAGAGAGTAGTAACCATTATCATGGACCATACTACAACAGACAGAGATAAGGTTCAGTATAGACCATACTACAGCAGGGAATAGTGAGCCTCAGCATGGACCATACTAGAGCAGACAGAAGTGAGACCTAGGATCCATCATACTACAAAAGGTAGTAGCGAGGTTCAGGATGGACCATACTAGAAAAGGGAGTAGTGAGGCTCAGGATGGACCATAATACAGACGGGACTAGCGAGGCTCAGGATTTACAATACTACAGCAGGAAGTGGTAAAGCAGTAGATGGACCATACTACAGCTGGGAGTACTGAAGCTCAGGATAGACCATACCGCAGCAGACAGTAGTGAGGCTTTGGATGGACCATAATACAGCAGAGAGTAGTGAGGATCAGGATGGACAATACTACAGCAGGAAGTAATGAGGCTTCGGATGGACCACACTACAGCAGGGAGTAGGGAGCCTTTGGATAGACCATATTGCAGCAGGGAATAGTGAGGCTCAGGAAGGACCATACTACAGCAGGGAGTAGTGAGGCTTTGGATGGACCATATTACAGCAGGGAATAGTGAGGCTCAGGAAGGACCATACTACAGCAGGGAGTAATAAGGGTTTGTTGGACAATACTACAGCATAGAGTAGTGAGGCTCAGGATGGAACATCCTACAGCAAGGAGTAGTGAGGCTTTGAATGGGCTATACTACAGCAGAGAATAGTGAGGTTCACGATGGACCATACTACAGCAAGGAGTAGTAAGTTTTTGGATGGACCATACTACAGCACGAAATAGTGAGGCTCAGGATGGACCATACTACAGCAGAGAGTAGTCAGGTTTTGGATGGCACATAATATAGCAGGGAGTAGTGAGTCTTAGGATGTACCACACTACAGCAGGGAGTACTAACGCTTTGGCAGGACCATACTACATAACGTAGTAGTGAGGCTCAAGATGAACCATAATACGGCATTGGAGTAATGAGGCACAGGATGGACCATACTACAGCATGGAGTACCAAAGCTCAGGATGGACCATACTACAGCATGGAGTACCAAAGCTCAGGACTGACCATACTACAGCATGAACTACCAAAGCTCAGGATGGACCATACTACAGCAGGGAGTAGTGAGGTTGAGATTGGACCATACTATACTAGGTAGTGGTAAGACTCAGGATGGACCATACTACAGCAGACACCATTGAAACTCATGATGGACCATACTTCAGCAGGGAGTAGTGAGGCACAGGATGGACCATACTACCGCGGGGAGTAGTGAGGCTTAGGTTTGACCGAACTATCTTAGGTAGTGGTAAGGCTTAGGATGGAGCATACTACACCAGGGAGTAGTGAGGCTTTGGTTAGACCATACTACAGCAGGGAGTTTTTGAGGCTTATGTTGGACCATACTACTGCAGGTAGAGGTAAGATTCAGGATGCACCATACTGGAGCAGGGAGCAGTGAGGAGTTGGATGGAGCATGCTACAGCAGGGAGTACTGAAACTCATAATGGATCAAAACTACAGGAGTAGTGATGCTCAGCAAGGACTATACCACAGCAGAGAGTATTGAGGCTATACATGGACCATACTACAGCAGAGAGTAGTGAACCTCAGGATGGGCCATACTACGGAGGAAGTAGTGACGCTTTGGATGGACCATAATACAACAGGGAATAGTGAGGCTCAGGATGGACCATATTATAGCAGGGAGTAGGAAGGCTTTTGATGGACCATACTACAGCAGTAGATAGTGAGGCTCAGGATGGACCATACTACAGCAGAGAGTAGAGAGCCTCAGGATGGACCATACTACAGTAGGGAGTACAGAGGCTTTTGTTGGACCATACTTCAAGAGTTAGTAGTAAGGCTCAGGATGGACCATACTACAGCAGAGAGTAGAAAGGCTTTTGATGGACCATACTACAGGAGGGAGTAGTGAGGATCTGGATGGACCATTCTACAGCAGGGAGTACTGAAGCTTAGGATGGACCATATTACAGCAGGGAGTAGTGAGGCTCAGGACGGACCATGCTACAGCAAGAAGTAGGAAGGCCCAGGATGGACCATACTCCAGCAGGATGTAGTGAGGCTTTGCATGGACCATACTACAGCAGGGAGTACTGAAGCTCAGGATCGACCATACCACAGCAAGAAATACTGAAGCTAAGGCTCGGCCATACTACAGCAGGGAGTAGTGAGTCTTTGCATGGTGCATACTACAGCAGGGAGTACTGAAGCTCAGGATGGACCAAACTACACCAGGGAGTAGTGAGGTTCGGGATGGACCATAGTACATCATAGAGTAGTGAGACTTTGGATGGACCATACTTCAGCAGGGAATGCTGAAGCTCAGAATGAACCGTACTTAAATAGGAAGTACTGATTCTCGGCATGGACCACACTACAGCAGTGAGTAGTAAGGCTCAGGTTGGACCATACTATGGCAGGTAGTGGTAAGACTCAGGATAGACCATTCTACAACAAACACAAGTGACGCTCGTGATGTACCATTCTTCAGCAGACAGTAGTGAGGCCCAGGATGGACCATACTACAGCAGGGATTAGTGAGGCTCGGGAAGGACCATACTAAACCAGGGAGTAGTGAAGCTTTCGATGGACCATATTTCAGCAGGGAGTACTGAGTTTCATGATGGATCATACTACAATAGGGAGTGCTGATGCTCAGAATGGACCACGCTACAGTAGAGAGTAGTGAGGCTCAGGTTGGACCGTACTATAGCAGGTGCAAGAAAGACTCAAGATGGACCATACTACAGCAGGGAGTAGTGAGGCACAGGATGGACCATACAATATCAGGGAGTAGTGGGACTTTGGATGGACCATACTACAGCAGGGAGTAAAGAGCTCAAGATTGACCATACTACAGCCGGGAGTACTGAGGCTTAGGATGGACCATACTACAGCAGGGAGTGTTTAGGCTTTGGTTGGACCATACTACAGCAGGGAGTAGTGACGCTCAGGATTGACCATACTACAGCAGGGATTACTGACGCTCAGGATGGACTATACTACAGCAGGGAGTAGGGAGGCTCAGGATTGACCATACTACAGCAAGGAGTAGTGAGGTTCAGGAAGGACCATACTACAACAGAAGGTACGGAAGCTCAGTATGGACCACGCTACATCAGGGAGTACTGAGGCTTTGGAAGGACCATACTACAGTAGGGAATAGGGAGGCTCAGGATTGACCATACTACAGCAAGGAGTAGTGAGGCTCAGGATGGACCATGCTACAGCAGGGATTACTGAAGCTCAGGATGGACCATACTACAGCAGGGAGTAGTAAGGCACAGGATTGACCATACTACAACGGGGAGTAGTGAGGCTCAGGATGGACCATACTACAGCTGGGAGTAGTGAGGCTTTCCATGGACCATTTTACAGCAGGGAGCACTGAAGCTCAGGATGGACTATACTACAACAGCAAGTAGTGAGGCTCAGGATTGACCATACTACAGCAAGGAGTACTGAGGTTCAGGAAGGACCATACTACATCAGGAGGTACGGAAGCTCAGGATGGACCACGTTACATCAGGAAGTAGTGAGGCTTAAGTTGGGCCATACTACAGCAAGTATTGGTAAGACCCACTAGGGACCATACTACTGCAGGAATAAGTGAGGCTCAGGATTGACCATACTACAGCAAGGAGAAGTGAAGTTTGGATGGATGATACTACAGCAAGGAGAAGTGAAGTTTGGATGGATGATACTACAGCAGGGTGTAGTGAGGCTAAAGATGGACGATACTACAGCAGTGAGTACTGAAGCAGAGGATGGGTCATACTACAGCAGGGAGTAGTTAATCTCAGGATGGACCATACTACAGCGGGGAGTAGTGAGGCTCAAGATGAACCATACTACGACAGGGAGTAGTGAGGATTTGGATGGACCATACTACAGTAGGGAATAGGGAGGCTCAGGATTGACCATACTACAGCAGGGATTAGTGAGGCTTAGGATTGACCATACTACAGCAGGGATTACTGAAGCTCAGGATTGACCATACTACAGCAAGAAGTAGTGAGGCTCAGGTTTGACCATACTAGAGCAGAGAGTAGTGAGGCTCAGGATGGAACATACTACATTAGGGAGTAGTGCGGCTTTGCGTGGAACATACTACAGCAGGGAGTATCAAAGCTCAGGTTGGACCATACTACAGGAAGTAGTACTAAAGCTCAGGATGGACTATACTACAGCTGGGAATAGTATGGCTTTGGATGGACCATACTACAGCAGGGAGTACTGAGGCTTTGCATGGACCATACTACAGCAGGGAGTACTGAAGCTCAGGATGTACCACCCTATAGCAGGGAGAAGTTAGGTTCAGGTTGGACCATACTATAGCAGGTAGTGGTAAGACTAAGGATAGACCATTTTATGGCAGGGAATAGTGAGCCTCAGCATGGACCATACTAGAGTAGACAAGGAGTACTGATGGTCAGGATGGACCACGCTACAGTAGGGAATAGTGAAGCTCAGTTTGGACCATTCTATAACAGGTAGTGGTAAGACTCAGGATGGACCATACTACAGTAGAGAGTAGTGAGGCTCAAGATTGACCATACTACAGCAAGGAGTAGTGAAGCTTTGGATGGACCATACTAGAGCAGGAAGTATTGAGGCTAAGGATGGACCATACTACAGCAGGAAGTACTGAAACTCAGGATGGACCATACTACAGTGGGAGTAGTGAGGCTCAGGATTGACCATACTACAGCAGGGAGTAGTGAGGCTCAGGATGGACCATACTACAACTGGGAGTAGTGAGAGTTTCCATGGACCATATACAGCAGAGAGTACTGAAGTTCAGGATGGACTATACTACAGCAGGAAGTAGTGAGGCTCAGGATTGACCATACTACAGCAAGAAGTGAAGTTTGAATGGATAATACTACAGCAGGGAGTAGTGAGGCTAAAGATGGACGATACTACAGAAGGGAGTACTGAAGCTCAGGATGGACCACCCTATAGCAGGGAGACGTGAGGTTCAGGTTGGGCCATACTATAGCAGGTAGTGGTAAGACTAAGGGTAGACCATTCTAACTCAGGGAATAGTGAGCCTCAACATGGATCATACTAGAGCAGACAGGGAGTACTGATGATCAGGATGGACCACGCTACAGTAGGGAGCAGTGAAGCTCAGTTTAGGCCATTCTATAACAGGTAGTGGCAAGACTCAGGATGGACCATACTACAGCAGAGGGTAGTGAGGCTCAGGATTGACCATACTACAGCAGAGGGTAGTGAGGCTCAGGATTGACCATACTACAGCAAGGAGTAGTAAAGCTTTGGATGGACCATACTAGAGCAGGGAGTGGTGAGGCTAAGGATGGACCATACTACAGCAGGAAGTACTGACGTTCAGGATGGACAGTACTACAGCACGGAGTAGTGAAGCTCAGTATTGCCCATACTACAGCAGGGAGTAGTGAGTTTCAGAATTGACCATACTACAGCAGGGAGTACTGACGTTCAGGATGGACAGTACTACAGCACGGAGTAGTGAAGCTCAGGATTGACCATACTACAGCAAGGAGCAATGAGGTTCAGGAAGAACCATACCATATCAGGAGGTACTGAAGCTCAGGATGGACCACGCATCAGGGAGTAGTGGGGTTTAGATTGGACCATACTATAGTGGTAGTGGTAAGACCCAGGATAGACCATACTACAGCAGGAAGAAGTGAGGCTCAGGATTGACCATACTACAGCAAGGAGAAGTGAAATTTTGGATGGATGATACTACAGCAGGGTGTAGTGAGGCTAAAGATGGACGATACTACAGCAGTGAGTACTGAAGCAGAGGATGGGTCATACTACAGCAGGGAGCAGTTAATCTCAGGATTGACCATACTACAGCGGGGAGTAGTGAGGCTCAGGATGAACCATACTACAACAGGGACTAGTGAGGCTTTGGATGGACCATACTACAGTAGGGAGTAGGGAGGCTCAGGATTAACCATACTACAGTAGGGATTAGTGAGGCTCAGGATTGACCATATGACAGCAGGGAGTAGTGAGGCTCAGGATGGATCATAATACAGCAGGGAGTAGTGAGGCTTTCCATGGACCATATTACAGCAGGGAGTACTGAAGCTCAGGATGGACCATACTACAGCAGGGAGAAGTAAGGATTTCGATGGACCATGCTACAGCAGGGAGTAATGAGGCTTTGCATGGACCATACTACAGCAGGGAGTACTGAAGCTGTGGATGGACCATATTACAATAGGGAATACTGATGCTCAGGATAAACCACGCTACAGCAAGGAGGAGTGAGGTTCATGTTGGACCATACTATAGCAGGTAGTGGTAAGACTCAAGATGGACAATACTACAGCAGGAAGTAGTGAGGATCAGGACTTACCATACTACGGCAAGGAGTAGTGAAACTTTGGACGGACCATACTACAGCAGGGAGTAATGAGGCTAAGGATGGACCATATTACAGCAGGAATTACTGAAGCTCAGGATGGACCATACTACAGCATGGTGTAGTGAGGCTTAGGATTGACCATGCCACAGGAGGGAGTAGTGAGGTGTCAGGATGAACAATACTACAGTAGGGAGGAATGAGGCTCAGGATGGACAATACTAAAACAGGGAGTAGTAAGGCTTTCAATGGACCATACTACAGCAAAGAGTAGTGAGGCTCAGAATGGACCATAATACAGCAGGGAGTACTGAGCTCGGGATGGACCATACTACAATAGGGAGTACTGATGCTCAGGATGGACCAGGCTACAGCAGAGAGTAGTGAGGTTCTGGTTGGACCATACTATAGCAGGTAGTGGTAAGACTCAGGATGAGCCATACTACAGCAGGTAGTAGTGAGGCTTTGGATGGACCATACTACAGCAGGTAGTAGTGAGGATTTGAATGGACCATACTACAGAAGGGAGTTTTGAGGGTCAGGATTGACCATACTGTAGCAGGGAGTTGTAAGGCTTTGGATGGACCATGCTACAGCAGGGAGTACTGAAGTACAGGATGGACCATAATACAATAGGGAGTACTGATGCTCAGGATTTACCAGGCTACAGCAGAGAGTAGTGAGGCTCAGGTTGGACCATACTATAACAGGAAGTATTAAAACTCAGGATGGACCATACTACAGCAGGGAGTACTGAAGCTCAGGATGGCCCATACTACAGCAGGGAGTAGTGAGGGCTCAGATTTGACCCTGCTACAGCAGGGAGCCGTGAGGGTCAGTATGGACAATACAACAGCAGGGAGTAGTGAAGTTTCGGATGGACCATACTACAACAAGAAGTAGTAAAGCATTGAATGGACCATACTACTGCAAGGATTAGTGAGGCTCATGATGGACCATACTACGGGAAGGAGTACTGAAGCTCAGGATGGACCATACTACAGCAAAGAGAAGTGAAGCTAAGGAACGACCATATTCTAGCAGGTAGTATTAAGACTCAAGATGGACCATACTACACAAGCAGTAGTGAGGCTCAATATTCACCATCCTACAGAGGGGAGTAGTGAGGATCAGGATAGACCATACTACAACAGGGAGTAGTGAGACTTTGCATGGGACATATTTCAGCAGGGAGTACTGAAGCTCGGGATGGACCATACTACAGCAGTAGTACTTAAGCTGAGGATGGATCATACTACAGCAGGGAGTAGGGAAGCTCAGGATGGTCCATAATACAATAGGGAGTGCTGATGCTCAGGATGGACCACTCTGTAGCAGGGAGTAGTGAGGCTCAGATTGGACCATATCATAGCAGCTACTAGTAAGATTTCGGATGGACCATACGACAGCAGGTAGTAGTGAGGCTTTGGGTGAACCATACTACAGTAGGGAACAATGAGGCTTTGGAGTGACCTTACTACAGTAGGGAGTAATAAGACTTTGGATGCCCCATACTACAGAAGGGAGTAGTGAGGCTCAGGATGGACCATAATACAGCAGGGGGTAGAGAGGTTTTGGATCGTCCATAGTACAGCAGGGAGTAGTGAGCCAAAGGATGGACCATACTACAGCAGAGAGTAGTGAGGCACAGGATGGACCATACTACAGCAGAGAGTAGTGAGGCTTAGGAGGGACAATACTACAGTAGGGAGTAATGAGGCTCAGGATGGACCACACTCTAGAAAAGAATAGTAAGGCTTTTTACGGACCATGCTATAACAGGAAGTAGTGAACCTCAGGATGGACCATACTATAGCAGGTAGTGAGGCTTGGCATGGACCATACTACAGCAGACAGAAATGAGGCTAAGGATAGACTATACTACAGAAAGGAATAGTGAGCCTCAACATGGACCATACTAGAGCAGACATAAGTGAGGCTTTGGATGGACAATACTACAAAAGGTAGTAGCGAGGTTCAGGATGGAATATACTAAAGAAGGGAGTAGTGAGGCTCAGGATGGACCATAAAACAAATGGGACTAGTGAGGCTGAATATGGACCACACTACAGCAGGTACTAGTAAGGCTGTGGACGGACCATACTACAGCAGGGAGTACTGAAGCCCAGGATGAACCATACTATAAGATGGAGTACTGATGCTCAAGATGGACCACACTACAGCAGGGAGTTGTGAGGTTCAGGTTGGACCATACTATAGCAGGTATTGGTACGTTTCAGGATAGACCATACTACAGGAGACACCAGTGACGCTCGTGATGGATCATGCTACAGCAGACACTACTAAGGCTCAGGTTGGACCATACTATAGCACATAGTGGTGAGAATCAGGATGGACAATACTACGGCATGGAGCAGTAAGGCTTTGGATGAACCATACTACAGCAGGGAATAGTGAAGCTCAAAATGGACCATACTACAGCAGACATTAGTGAGGCTTTGGATGAACCATTATACAGCAGAGAGTAGTGAGGATCAGGATGGACAATACTACAGCAGTGAGTAGTGAGGAGTCGCCAGGTGTGGGTATCATCTGATGGGTCGTCCTGTGTGGGGATTATCTGAAGGGAAATCATGTGTGTGGGGTTATTCAAAGGGTCGTTATGTGACAGGGTTATTTAAAGGGTCATGTGTGGGGGTTATCTGAAGGGTCGTCATGTGAGGTGGTTATCTGAAGGGTCGTCATGTGAGGGGGCTATCTAAAGGGTCGTCATGTGAGGGAATTATCTAAAGGGTCGTCATGTGAGGGGGTTAACTTAAGAGTCTTCATATGTGGGGTTATCTGAAGGGTCGTCATGTGTGGTGGGTTATCTGAATGGTCGTCTTGTGTGGGACTTATCTGAAGGGTCGTCATGTGTGGGGGTTATCTGAAGAGTCGTCTCGTGTGGGGGTTATCTGAAGGGTTGACATGTGTGGCGGTTATCTGAAGGGTCGTCATTTGAGGGGGTTATCTGAAGGATCGTCATGTGTGGGGATTATCTGAAGGGTAGCCATGTGAGAGTGTTACCTGATGGGTCGTCACGTGTAGGGATTATCTGAAGGGTCGTTATGTGAGGGGGTTATCTGAAGGGGCGTCATGTGTTAGGTTTATCTGTAGGGTCGTCATGTGAGGGGGTTATTTGAGGGATCGTCATGAGTGGGTATTATTTGCTGAGTCGTCATGTGTTGGAGCTTTCTGAAGGGTCGTCATGTGTGAGGGGGTTATCTGTAGGGTCGTCATGTAAGGGGTTATCTGAAGGGTCACCATGTGAGGGTGTTATCTGATGGTTCGTCATGTGTAGGGATTTTCTGAAAGGTCGTCATGTGTGGAGTTATCTGAAGGGTCGTCATGTTTGAGGATTGTCTGAAGGGTTATCATGTAAGGGGGTTATCTGAGGGATCGTCGTCTGTGGGGATTACCTGAAGGGTCGTCTTGTGTGGGAGTTATCTGAAGGGTCGTCATGTGTAGGGGGTTATTTGAAGGTTCATATGAGGGTGTCATCTAAGGGGTCATCATGTGTGGGGCTTATCTGAAGTGTCATTATGTGTGAGGTTATCTGAAGAGTCGTCATGTCTGGGCGTTATCTGAAGAGTCGTCTTGTGTGGGGGTTATCTGAAGGGTTGGCATGTGAGGGGGTTATCTGAAGGGTAGTCATGTTTGAGGATTATCGCAAGGGTAGCCATGTGAGGGTGTTTCTGATGGGTCGTCACGTGTGGGGATTATCTGAAGGGTCGTCATGTGTGGTGGTTATCTGAAGGGTCGTAATGTGTTGGGATTATCTGTAGGGTCGTCATATGAGGTGAGTTATTTAAGGGATCGTCATGTGTGGGGATTATCTGAAGAGTCGTCATGTGTTGGGGGTTATCTGTAGGCTTATCATGTGTGAGGGGGTTACCTGGAAGGTCGCCATGTGAGGGGCCTGTCTGAAGGGTCACAATGTGAGTGTGTTATCTGATGGGTCGTCATGTGTGGGGATTCTCTGAAAGGTCGTCATGTGTCGTGGTTATCTGAAGGGTTCCCATGTGTGGGGGTTGTCTGAAGGGTCATCATGTGAGGGGGTTATCTAAGAGATCGTCGTGTGGGGGATTACCTGAAGGATTGTCATGTGTGGGAGTTACCTTAAGGGTCGTCATGTGTAGGAGGTTATCTGAAGTTTTATATGAGGGTCATCTGAGGGGTTGTGATGTGTGGGGCATATATGAAGGGTCATTATGTGTGGGGGTTATCTGAAGGGTCAAGTGAGGGGATTATCTGAAGGGCCTTAATGTGTGGGGGTTATTTGAGGGATCGTCATGTGTGAGGGGTTATCTGAATGGTCGTCATGTGAGGGGGTTATCTGAAGTGTGGTCATGTGAGGGGGTTATCTAAAGGGTGGTCCTGTGAGTGGGTATTTGAAGGGTGGTCATATGGGAGGTTATCTGAAGCGTGGTCATGTGAGGGGGTTATCAGAAGGATCGTCATGTATGGGGGTTATCTGAAGAGTCGTGATATGAGGGGGTTATCTGAAGGATCGTCATGTGAGGGTGTTATCTGAAGTGCTGTCATGTATGGGGGTTATCTGAAGGGTCGTCATGTGAGGTGGTTATCTAAAGATTCGCCATGTCTGGGGCTTATCTGAAGAGTCGTCATGTGAGGAGGTTATCTAAAGGGTTCGTCGTGTGTGGGGCTTATCTTAGTGGTCGTTATGTGAAGCGGTTAACTGAAGGGCCGTCATGCTTTAGGGTTATCTGAAGGGTCGTTGTATGAGGGGGGCTTATCTGAAGTGTCATCCTGTGAGGGATTTATCTGAAAGGTCATCATGAGTGGAGGGTTATCTGAAGTCATGTGAGTGGGTTATCTGAAGGGTCATGTGAGTGGGTTATCCAAAGGGTCACCATGTGTGCGGGTTATCTGAAGGATCGTCTTGTGTGGCGATTATCTGATGGTTCATGTGTAGTGGGTTATCTAAAGAGTCGTCATGTGAGGGAGATTATCTGAAGGGTCATCATGTGTGGGGGTTATCTGAAGGATCATCCTGTGAGGGGATTATCAGAAAGTTGGTCATGTGATGGGGTTATCTGAAGCGTGGTCATGTGAGAGGTTATGAGAAGGATCGTCATGTATGGGGGTTATCTGAAGGGTCGTCATGTTTGGGGTTTATCTGAAGGGTTATTAAGTGAGGGGGTTTATTTGAAGGGTCGTAGGGTGTGGGGGTTATCTAAAAAGGTCGCCATGTGTAGGGGTTATCTGAAGTGTCATCGTATTAGGGGTTTATCTGAAAGGTCGTCATGAGTGGGGGTTGTCTGAAGGATCATGTGAGTGGATTATCTGAAGGGTCGCC
>JAUUDZ010239599.1:0-17235 GCA_032361705.1 Panulirus versicolor | reverse complement strand
ACACACACATACACACACACACACACACACACACACACACACACACACACACACACACACACACACAAACACACACAAGGTTAAGCTTAATTACGCATGATGCTTAATTATTTCTTAATCACCAGAAACTATAGTGGTTAATTTTTCTCTTTAGGTGAGTTACCGTCAATGGGTCAGCGCCAAGGGCCACTGCAGTTCACTCCCATCACCTGAGGCCCACATGTAAGTAGGGCAGGCGTGAACTGGGGAACTTTGGGACCTTCAGTATTTCTAGGTTAGTGGATTACCTCAATAGTCGACCCACATCACGGAGGAATTGTGAGAGGCCCATCCTCTCGAGATGACTTGCGTAAGGCCTTCTGATGTCCTATTCCCTAAGTAGAGCCGTGCAACGCCTTTTGATGACTGAATCCCTTAGAAATATTCGCTTTAGACCTCCTGACGGCTAATCCACTCCGTAAGATCCGTGAGACGCCTTCTGAAGACCCACCCCTGCAGATACTGTGTTAGGCATTCTGTAGTCCCATCCACTTTAGGTTAACCTATGCCAAGGCCTTCTGATGGCTGACCTTTCAAAAGTACCAATGTGAGGGTGACCATAACTTACTCCGGTATTTCACTCCCGCATGACAGGGTATAATGCTCTAACCCCTTGTTCACAATGATGCGACCCTTACACATGGCGGTAAATGATCCTTGAGTAACGAGGGTACAAACTTTAAGCCTGACAGTATTACGTTTGACCTGTACTGAAAGGGTCAGGTCAGAGCCACGACGATATACCTCAAACTTCACTCCACAACATTTCACTCTGGGTAACTTCACTCCCCCTACATTTCACATCCGTTAAGTTCACTCTTCATACATTTCATTCCGATAACTTCACCTCCCTACATTTCATTCCCGGTTACTTTACTACCCTCAGTAACTTCATTAAACCCACAGCTCATTCCTAAAACAATAATTTCGTGCAGTTGCTGTCAAAAATTATGGTTAGACGTTCCATAATCGCGGGTGGCTTCCGTAGGTGTTTAACTGAATAGGTTTTGGGATAATCCATTTCTATGGTTACATGTCATCCACTGAAGGTCTACCAACCGCCGCTGGTAGCAGCACTTACTACATGTCGGATCATCCGCTTCCAGTACGTCAAGTATGGTAATTATTGAAATAAGTATACATAAATCAAGGCTAATCTTAAGTAGTTTTGAAGTTTATCTTGATCTAGAAAGTTAATCTAGACTTCGGACATATTTCGAAGATGGGGCTGTCAGTGCCATGAAAGTGGTGTTACTCACAGGCGTGGCCTTACGTGTTAAGTAGTTCAGCTGCTCCTGCCAGGTAAGGGTTGGTCGGAACTCCTTCTTACACCTTTTTCTACCATACCTCATGTCAGCAATAGTGCCTGGGGAATAAAGAAACTTGCAGACGATACATAACGAAGTACAGAGAAAATAATGCCGATGGATCCAAAATTTACTGGAAATGTGACATGAAGTTTTGCAAGGAATTGGGGTCGAAAAAAGAGAACGCCCCTACAGTGATCTCCCTCGGGAACTTGTGTCTTGTCTTCAGATATTCTTCATGGGATGCAAAAGAGATAATCGAAGACGAAGATGAGGATCATGGCATTACCAAATGTGCTGAGAGACATCAATATAGTTACTCTGACGCCAAACCCAAAGTTCATAAAACTTAAACTGACCTGAAGTCTGCCGTCAGTCTTCCCAGGAAGAGGTGGATGCTAGCGCAGACTAGGACAGTGGTAAAATGGCAGAGCCACCGGACCATCCACATTATATATTGATCAAAACATTAGGAATTTGCGTCACTCAAAAGAGAGTTTCTCTCCATTCCTCATGATCGTGTCGATGACGATGATGCCCTTCAAGAACTGATGTATCGAGTGTTTTATGTTGAAATGCTCTACACTTGACGAGGTCGAACTAACCGAAGATGAGGAAATACTACGATATTTCGTATTGACTCTTGGACGCTCCATAACAGTTCCTGACCAGATATGCTTCGTACTAACAACAGTATGAACAGACACCATAATGCAGTTCAAAGCTCAGTGGCGTGCACGATGCTTCCAGTGTTTGGAAATTAATTTGAACTATGAAGACAGAGGAAACTTTAGCACAACTGAAAAGAGTTTGATATCGACGTGACAACAAAGACAGAATGTATAAAGACGTGAACAAGTGGCTATAAGCTCCTCTTGCTAGATATAATCCAGATAATAAGATCGACTTTTTGCGAGGAATACCTCATAACTTGTTTCTTTTCAATAAATTTCAATATATGGGACACTTGATAATGATACATTTTTAAGTGTTATCAATATCAATGTTGTTTATTTTTTGACACGAATAAATCACTGCAGAGATTGAATTCTCCTCGATTGAAATATATGAGGGGTTGAATTACCGGGGGTGATGATACCAAAGCGATAACGCAGGGAGTCAAACTACTTGGAGTGAACTCTAAAACCCCGTGTGAGGCCCTCTGATAGTCCACCCTCTTGAGAGAAAACCCATGTGAAGCCATCTAATAGCCGATCCCCTCAGATGGACCTATGAGGGGCTTTCTGGAGGTCATACTCCTCAAGAGGGCACGTAGCGGGACTTCTAACGGTTGACTACTTCAAGAGGACCCGTATTGGGCCTTCTGAAGGCTGAATTCTTGAGAAGACGCGTGTAGGGTTTTCTAATTAGTGAATCTCTTAGGGGGACCAGTGATGGGCCTTTTAATGGCCAACTCCCTCATGAGGACCCGTGAGAAAACATTTAATAGATCATATTGTGGCTGTGCATTATGTATGAACCCTCATATTGTGGGTCACTATTGTGTAAGAAACCCTTGTATTGTGATTCAGTATTATGTATGTATCCCTCGTATTGTGACTGAATACTATGTATGAAACTTTCGTATTGTGGCTGAATGCTATCGTCCCTGGTTATGTGACTGGGACTTACTTTAAGTCTTGTTATATGAGTCCTATATAATGTCTCACTGGGATGTGACAGACTCAGAAAGTTAAAGTGTAAGCCACCAGAACTACAAGTAAGTCAGTACAAGAAACAGAAGTAAAAAGTATTTGCCATAAAGAGAGATGCATGGGAAAGGGAAAAGGATTTATAAAAGGGAATATGAGTACTAGAAAAGGCAAGACTAAATTAAATTCTGGAACTGTTCAAAAAACGAAAACTGTACAAATACTGAGAATAGAAGAAAAGGAGGGAAATGGGAAGTAGCAGGTAAGATGGAGAAGTTGAAGCGATATGTTGATATAGTGAGCATTCACTGAGGCAGCAATGCGGGGAATCTCAGGACACGAGACTTTGTTGTGCTACCTATGATCGGTGTTCGTGATGTCTACACTTGTACCTTCTCATATTCATGATTGCATTTTCTTTATGTTAGCACTTTCTTTTACAATGTGTTGCGGATATTTGCAGCTGTTATATGATAACTTGAAATTCAATATTTCACAATTGTAATTCACAATTGAGTAGACATTAGGAATAATGAAGGAAACAAATGAAACTGCAAACCTGCCAGAAAAAAGGAAGCTGAGTTCACTACGAATAATAATTGTATGATCATGGGCTGGTTGTTTGTCTAATCTTAGTAAAAGCTTTTTCATCTATGTAATTTGTTATCAATGAACTTCCATATCCTTATTGTGTCAGTGGTTCAAGCTTGGCCTTTTCTGGTCATGTATCACTAGCCTAGCCTTTTACCTTGTGTACAATTTTGATTTGGTTAGATTCTTTGAGCCTGAGTACATCTTAAGTTTTAACATTATGTAACATGAAGAGTTATATTTCAAAAATATTTCCAACAAAACTTTACATACATAAATGTGCTCCATTTCAATTTCATTTACACTTGAGCGTTTGAGTTTATCACAACATACCATCTGGATGACTCTGCCACCAGTGAGAGGGACTCAGGTGGTAGTCTACTGGCCCCTCCCTGTAACCTAACTAACTCAAGGAATATCCCGTCCCCTACTCTTGGAGCAACCCGTTAGGTTGTAGGTTGTTGACAACAGCCGCCCAGGGTTAAAGTGGTGGCCGGAACCCTCTTACACTCTCCATGTTAGGATTGCTGGTCTTACTTTCTGTCTCATCAAAAGGGGATTACTGGGCTAATCCCACCGTTCTTACAAACACCATACACCTACTCAAATTTTGCTTATTTTCATCATTTTTTTTTTAACACCAAAGTGGTCTTGATAATTACTGTCCACTCAAATATGTACAGTCCGTCATATCTATGGCCATTAGTCCCCGGCATTACGGGATGCAAAAAATCTCCAGGTTTCTGCCTGACTCTACTGCCAATGAGAGGGAGGGCTCTTGCAGTAGTAGTAAAGGCCCTTTTCACGATCATCCTCTTTTTCTATACAATACACCAACATTCGTGGTCTCTCTAGCAACCTTTACTCAGTTGAACACCATCTGTCGAATACCTCTCCTAATATCTTACTTTTCTGCGAGAAAGAGATGTCTAATGGTGTTCTCGCTAGTCCCTTTTTCATATCTAACCGTGACCACTTACGAATACAGTTCAAAGGTGGTGTTTGCCTATTCCAACATCAACACACCTGTTGCACGAGTCAAGAATTTTGAGTCTCCTAACCTTGATGTTATGTGGCTCAAGGTCTGTCTCCCTCCTTCCACACTTTTCCTCTGTTTCGCCTAATTCGACAAATTATATATATCTTTCTTCGACTATCTAAACTCCCGCCATAAGACTGTTGACATCCTCTCACCCTCAAGCTGAGATTCTCCACCTCGGGGATTTCAACGTTCACCATATCCATATCTCTGATCACTATGACCTCTCATAATATTCTGGATATGTTTTTCATCTGTAGTCCATCCTGCTGTAAATACACAATCTTACCCCCAGTTGTTTCATCTGATCATACTCTCATAAATGTATCTATTCTAACGGCATCCCCTTCTCCAGGAGCCCCTCCTGAGCGTAAATACCGACGCCTTAACAAAGCTTACTAGAATAACTTTTCTGACTTTCGTTGGATGAAATATTGTCTCTTATGTGATTATGCTTCTGTCTCCGCCAGACGCAAAGCAGGAGTTTTTCTTGCGGGAATGAAAACATTTATCCCTTCCTCCAAGACGACCTCTTCATCCAATCCATGGTTCAACCATTCCTGTTCTGAGACTATTCAAGCAAGGGATCTGGCATATCGGGCTTGGAAAAACTCTCCTTCCTCTGGCTGGTATTCAGCTTTTATTACTACCCATAATCGGTCCAAGCACGATATCCGTAATACCCTCTCCATGTCATCCACTGATAGGTCTCTCTGGTCTTTAGTTAAGGGCATCTCGAACAATTTCTATCTCTTTGCCTTTCCTTCTCTCTTCCGTTCTAACGGCACTACAGCTGTCTCTCCCGTAGACAAAGTAACTCTCTTTGGTTTCCGTTTCTCTTCTAACTCCACTTTGGATGACCCTAGCATTCCTTACCTCCTGATTTTCCTCTTACTATTCCTGTGACTCTTCCATAATCTCTTTTCTGACTGTCCAAAAGGCGCTTATTTCTATAGACACAAGCAAGGCTTACAGTCCTGATAGCATCCATCCCCGTGTAGTGAAAGAGAGCGCCTCTGAACTTGTACCTGTGCCTCCTCGTTTGTTCCGTTTCTGTTTAAAAACCCAAATTTTTCCTTCTCCTTGGAAGCATGCATTGATACATTCCATCCCTAAGAAGGGTGACCGTTCTGATCCGTATGACTTTCACTCTATTGCTTTGACTTCAAGCATTTACAAAGTCTTTGAATCACTCCAAATCTTCCATATCCCTAGAGACCTTGAAAATCAGTCTTCTCTCTGGTCACCAGTTTAGCTTTCTTATGGTGAGATCCACTGGTGATATTTTCCCCTATCTTTACAATGGTCATTATCCATGAGAGATTTTGGGAGGCATATGTAGTTGCCCTTGACATATCTAAGGCTTTTGACAAAGTGTGGCATCGGGGTCTCGTTTTTAAGCTCCCTTCTTTTGGCTTCCTCCCTTCACTTTGCTCCTTCATATCTAGCTTCCTCTCCAGGCTATCTATCTCTGTGGTGTTGATGTATCAGCCTCTACCCTTTTCTCCATCAACATCGGTGTCCCTCAGGTTTCTGTCCTGTCCCCTACACTTTTCTCCTTTTTTCAACGATTTCCTCTCCTTCACAAATAATCCAATGCACTCATACGGTGACGACACAACACTTCATTCATCCACATCTTTCAATCCTGCTCCCTTTTCTCTCACTTGATCTGCATGTCGTCTGGACACAGCTTCCTCAATGAACTCAGACTTGGACAAGATGTTTCAGTTGGATACATATAATCCTGTTAACTTTGATGCCTCCGAGACTTAATTTCTACCCATTTCTCTATCGAAAACTCCTCACAATCTCGCCTTTCCTTTGACAGTTCTGTAATTACACCTCTTAAGTCAATGAACATACTTGGTATTACTGTAACATCCGCTCTTTCTTGGAAACCCCATATTACGGGAATAGCCAATTCTGCTTCTAAGAAACTGGGTGTCCTGTTCAGATGTCGAAACTATTCTCTTCTGAACAGTTGCTTTATCTAAACAAGGGAGTGATTCGCCCTTGTATGGAGTAGTTGGGTGGTTCTAGCTCTACATCCTTACTTGATAGAGTTGAGTGTTCCAGGTTAACTTCCAAACTTGACCCCCTTGCCCTACGCCGAGAGCTGGCTGCTTGTGTACCCACACCACTTGGCAAGCTGCTGAGTCACATGATTATTGTGCGGCTGTCGGCAATTCAAGGGTGGGTCGTTTTAATACCTGCTTCTTTCCCTACACGTCGAAGCTCTGGAACTCTCTACCTTCTGATGTCTTTCCCAGTAACTATGACCTGGCACATTTTAAAAGACAGGTTTTCCACTTCCTCCAGAATTCGAATATACTTTCCCTTGTCTTTTCTTTTTCTGTTTCATAATTCTATCTATACCTTAATCAAGGCCTGGCCTTGATGTGGACTTTTGTCCGTGACTGAGCCTCTAACATTAAAAAAGAGAGAAAGGTTATAGACGTACATCAGTAGAGCACATAAGATACGGAAAGGAAAACTAGAACATCGAGACTCATGGTTACCAGGAGTGCTGCCTGCACAAATGTTGTTATTGCCTGTTTTGTAAGTGATGGTTGCGGGCGATGGTGAAGATGCTGTTACTGTTGGTGCTGGTACTACTGGAAATAGTGGTGCTTCTAATATGGTTGCTGTTCTGCCCTTCCAGTAGTACTGATGTTGTCTGTGCTGCAGATATGATGATGTTACCATCAGTATTGTTACTGCTGCAACTGTGGCTGTTGTTTCTGCCGCCGCCCATGTTGCTGCTGCTATTGGTTTTGCTGCAGCAACTGCCGTTATTGATGTTGCTGCTGCAACTACCACCGCCACTACTGTTGGCGATGATACTGCTACTGCTACTTATATGGCTTATTTTTTTTCTTTTTCTATTTCCAGTTGTTAGTCTCAGTGCTGGAACTAACTACTGTGCAAAAAGTTAAGGGTAAGAAGGTATTTACAAGTGTAGATAGTGAAAGAAGAGGTTCTTTGTTAGAGGTGTGTGGATCAGCAAGAGGAAGACAATGGGTCGGACTGCAGATAGCAAAGGCAGAAGTAAGAAGAGACATGCACAGTATGAAAAGTCGTTGGGTACATTACCTTACCCAGTTATGGACTTATTCGTCAGTCCAACCCCTGCACTGCACGCCATTCAGTGCGGCCTGACGGACAGGAGTAAGCAGGCCTACCCTGCCAAGACGCCTACTCCCCCACCACACTAAACCGCCATCGGGAACTGGTACCCACCATGAAAGCTTCGGGGGGACGACCAGATCCCGTCACCCATGAGCGCACAAGGGGGGGCCCACCCGGGGGGGGCCCACCCAAGCCAGCCCGAGGGCCGAGACCGATGTTACAGGCAGGCTACCGATTTTAACCTGTGCTCTTGGACCACATCCTGTAAAGGGAAAGGGTTCAGGTTAGGGCTTTCACAGAGCACACCTCAAGATCCTAGTATGAAAGTCCTAACCCCCCTGAGAGCACTTGCACTCTCTTGACATCATGCGTCTCGCCAATTCAATGTGGCAGATGTCACGGGCACTGTGTCTGTACCGGATAAAGCTTGCATGCCCTGAAGGACTTCCGGGGTGCCGTAGTAGCTGCACTTATGCTGGCGTGGAGCTGAGAGTACAAAGCAAACTACTGAGACTTGCGTGTCCATAATGCAAGTCTCTGACTCTCTGGAAGCCGCGATGTCCGGCTTCCGGAAGGACCCTGCAATAGGGATACGAGGCTCGCAGATCACCTCGTAATCATTTTGTCTCAACCGTCCGGCTAAAAAGGCATTGATGTTGTCATGCCTTTTCACCCTGCTCCCATATGCACGTGGGCATACCTGGGAGATATGCCCAGTCGCACCGGGCTTATGACAAGTGTCATAGAAATCGGAGATTTCGGATCGGTCCCTTTTAGCCCTGGCGGGGAGTGGAGCTTTCCTGACCTCACCTGGAAGGCCTTAACGTAGTCACTGCATGTGAGGAGTCGAGTCCCACTGGTGACACATCTGCCGACCTTGGGTACAGCAGTAGATGGAGCGAGACTCGACCCATCACAGGTACTTACTAAGTTTGACCTCCATGCGTGATGGCGTTTGGTTTTGTTGCTCACCTGTCGACCAGCAATGCATGCGGGGCCCGACCAACTCTGCAATTTCCTCATAATTGAAAGTCCTCGGACCGCCGCCTGATCACTGGGTCAGACGAGGTGAGCAACTTGTCGAACCTGGCTTGTTTATTAAGCCGAACGGTCGAGACAAGATCAGGAATCCCAAGGCCACTATCCCCTGCCGCTGAGTGGAAGTATTCGCTGGGCGCGTCATGGGGCAGGCGGAGCCAACGGAGAATCGCCACTCATCTGCCTGTAAGTGCCCGCTAACTGCATCTTTTAAACCTCCCCCAGCATCAGGCGATGCATTAGCTTAGGTACGAGGCGGTCCATGAGGATCGCAACCATCTGCTGAAGTTTTAGAGTGGCTCTGGTGATGTTGGATATTTCCTCTTCTAGCAGGGCACCGTAGGATTTTCGCCTACTCCCTGCCCCGACGAGAACACCAAGGTACTTATAATCGTTCTCAGCGTCCTTGTAGCCGATAGCGTTTCCCAAAACCTGGAACGTCCTATTTTCATTAACGTACCAAATCTTGGGCTTACCATCGATCTCCATGCTGAGGGATAGATAGTTTTCCAGGTTCACCTGAAGGCCACCCCACGCGAGAGTCTCCGCCATGATTTCCATGGCTTTCTGCAGACCGCCCGCAGTCTGCGCCACCAGAACCAGGTTATTGGCGAAAGCAAGCATTGGTACCTTATGGTCGCCAAATCTAATCCCCAAACCCGATTCCATAACCCTTGCGATCCCTTCATCGAGCACAAGGTTAAAAAGAATGGGTGACCGGAGATCGCCCTGTTTGACCCCACAAGTCATTTTGATCTCCGACGTCTCGCCGCTACCTTCAATATGTTTGAAGGCTCGGTCATATGTCGAAATGATACATGTCCTGACGAGGGCAGGAATGCCTTTCCGCGACATGTCCCGCTCGATAGTACAATGATTAACACTATCGAATGCTTTGGCCATGTCGAGGAATGCCAAGTGCACAGCGTGGCACTGCCCGCACACGACTAATGACCGCGTCCAAGATCGTGAGGTTCTCGAGGCATCCGTCCACAGGAACGAATGCCTTTTGAGCTCCATCGATCTGGGCGAGGCTCGAGATGCGGCTGCTAAGGATTTTATGAAGCAGTCGGTCTGTAGTCCTTGGGCTGTGTTGGATTTGGTACCTTAGGTATCAGTACCTTCCTATTCGCTTTGAGTGATTCAGGCAGCGTAGTGGTGGCGATCCACAGATTGAACATTTTACAGAGCACACGCGGGGGAATGGACATCAGTAGCCTTGTCTGCATTCCGTCGGGACCGGGGCGGATGTTTTGGTGGCTTTGAGATGGTGTGCTACCTCGCCCACAGTTAGAACCTCTGCTAGTGGTTCGCATTCTCGGTCAGAATCAGTTATGACACGTTTATCCGGTTCGAATGGTTGTAAAAAGAGAGTTCCCCAAAATGGGTTGAGGGTTTCCGGCCCAACCGTAGTTGGCGGTACCTCCCACTCACCTTTGAGGACTTGTCCAGCGGCCAGTGAATTATTCTTTCGATAAAGCCGCTGTACACTTGTGTATTGTTCCCTAAGCAAACGGTTCCCGCGCACAGGAGCCCCGTCTGTCCGGCGTTCATTGTCCTCATCAGCTTGTTGTCCTGCTCCACCCTTGCCGCGATTTTGGTGGTCTGAGGGTGAACCATAGGAACTTACCAACTTTTCGGCGTGTTCTTGGCTACCCTTAAGGCGGAGAGGCTGTCCTCTCGGCGCAAAAGATCGAGGGGAACTATTAAGGTTTCCTTGCCCCACACAGGATTTTCGGGGCCAGGCCCTAACGTGTCGAGATAGAACACAGTCTCCGCGACAAAAGAGGCAACGGGTTGGGGTTGGGAATCCCGGGGAGCGTCGGGGACAAATAAAACCGTGGGGTACTCTCCACCGCCAACAGGAGCGGTAGGCTCTTCCCCATCGAGGACAGCTCCCTCTCCTGCGTACCGGTGTAGCCTCCCCCACCGGAGTTAGCACGCACACGGTGCCTCCTCCAGGGTACCACTCCGCGTGTTGCCTCTAGTGGTCGCTCAAACACGTATCCCGTCCGACACACTACATGCTACTTTTCCTTCACCGATCTTGTGGTGAGAGTTAACGTTAAGGATCAACTCCTGAACGCGGAAATTATATGAAGCCTTCCGTCGGAAGGCCTTGATTGCCTCGATCGTCCAGCAAGAAACAATAGCCTGTAACTGCTGGTCCAGGCCCTGGCTGGCGACCAGTGAGGGACCAGCTCCTGTCGTCGCCTCTGCCCTTGCGAGGAGCTCTATCTCCTTATCAGACCATCTTGCCTTAGAGAAGACGTTTCGAGTTACCAACTCCTGGTGAAAGGAGTTGGCATGTGCCTGCCTTTCATGGACCCTACGGCCCCGAAAGCTGGCAAAAGTAGACCCACAATGTGGGCAAGTGGGAGAACGGTCATCAGCATCTCCCTCTTGGCTTCTGCTGGCACCCGACATAGCAACAGTGGCTGGTACGCTGTTTCCGAGGGACTTTTTTTTAGCGTAACGGGTGCCATGGAACGAAAACCTTTGACAAGGGTAGACATCCCGGAACAGTTTATACAGCACTGCCACCCGTTGGTAGCAGAGGACTGCGATCAGGTGATGGAGGCTGCCGCTGTGTATCGTCCTTAGACCACCCTTTAGCAGTTGCCCAGCTAGACCAGCGAGCAAAGTTTGGACAACCCCCGATTCTCAGCTGTTAAGTGGCTTATACTGGATCGCCACTTAACGGAGCTAGGGTTTCAGGAATCACGATCTCATTGATTTCTCGGATATTGCTTTGTAAGGAGCGTGACGGTCATATTGCTACCTCCTAAGAGAGTATTGTTGCTGTAACTACCGCTATTTGCATACTGCCACTGTTCTTGCTGCTGCTGTATTGATGGTCTGACATTGAAACAGGTGGGTCATGAAGGCTGAGTAGATCGAAGCTCTCTGGTGGGCCATTGTAAGGAGCTGAGAACATCACCAGAGATTTGCTGGAGAAAAGGGCGTAGACGACTCGGAGGTGACGACGAGACATAGAGTGAGGGACGCCCAGCCCTTATAGAGTTTTGTGTGGAGTGCATCACTTGCAACGGGAGTTGGAAATTATGGGAATAGCATAGCTTGGTGTATGTCGACCCATAACTTTTGAATGGAATATCTTACTGTTAATGTACGATGGCAACTGGATGTGTTATTTTCATGAGCAAAGGATGTCCTCATGATTTATATTGATTTTATGCAATACTGGAAAATAAAGAACGTGTCAGTTGGGCCGAGAGTTTGCTTTACACCAGCGCTGTTTCTTAAGCCTCTCACCTTGCCATTTGATCTTCATTCATCCCTTCCTTCGTGCAGTGCGTCTCTCAAAATCTTGTTAAACTGTTTTATGAAAAAAATGCATGTTTCAGTTTTCCAACATCTTGATGTGCGAAAGCGACGCAAAGCTTTGTCCTCTTACCAGATCATTTGCCTGACCTGTCATTATTTTCCAGCACGTATAGGAAAGTTTACTCATTTTTCATACTCTTTAGGTTGGTGTTATGGGGCGTTTTCCCTTACAAGGAGCCAATTTTACTTTTTATTATTTGACAGAGTGAAATATTCATGGATGCAATGCTACGGAGTGGTGTGGTTGTCGATGGCACTCGGCTGCTGATGGAGTCAGATCTTTATCACTCTGGCTTTAAAACCACATCCCTCTCCTCCCTCTTCATCCTCTCCCCCTTCATTTTCTTTTTTCACATTCCAGCACCTGGATGTTGTGGATGCCAACACTTGTTCGTTCCAGACTTAATCAGGTACTTAATCACTTTTCTATCTGTCTGAAAGTACAGCAGCTACGCGCTCCATACTGGAGGCTTCACTTCTCAGGTTCCATCGGCTTCACGTCACAAGACACATCATAGAATTTCATACAGTGTCAACAAAGCTTTTAATAGATGTTTGCTCTTAACACCTGCAACTGAACATCTTTACTTCATCTTCAACACTGAAACCTTAGGATACAGCATGCTTGTTGTTTGCATATTGTTGTAGCCTTCATATATTCAAGCTGTAGCACCTGCATTCTGTAGATTGAAGCTGCAGGCGTCAAAGCTCAGAATGCTAGACGCCAGCAGTAGTGCGCCCTCCAGGTTGCATAGTGCCTGCCTTCGATTCAAGGAGAAACTCCCACAAGGTTCCAGCATCCACACATTTCAAACTCCATGACATGCATGCTATAGAATCAGGCAGTATATGCCAGAGCTCCAGTAACTGCACAGTCCAGGTTCAAGATGAGCTCTTACGATGTCGTAAGCAAGCATTTCTGCTCATTACAGCTCAGCAGGTGTAGATAATCATAGGCAACTCAAACCCCAGCATTAATGTATCATAGACATTGTTTTTGTAAGATACCGCCGTACTTGCAAACTAGGGTTTGTTGGAAGCTCGATCCTGGTCCTATTAGCCGTAGGTTTCCTGTTACAGCAAGGATAGATTTCAGGCTTCAGAGGCCCATTTCCATCTGCTGTACTTTCTTTTACGTGTTCAAGGCTCCAACACAAAAAATATCTTCAAGCTCTTTAACCACAAATTAATATTTTCGGTAACTGAACATTCCAATTTATGTGAGAAGCACATTACAGGCTTGAGAAGCGCTCTAAACTATCCAGGTGCATTTTGAAAGCTCTAGCAACTGAAAATTTCAGAATCTAGAAATGCTGTAGGATGCAGTAGTTACAATTCCCAGTCTACAGTTGCGAGTGTAAGGATTCCGATGATCCTTGTCTTAGGCAGCGATACATCCCTGAGGATACTAAGAATAGCACGTGACAGGCTACGCCAGAGGCACATGTCAAGTTCAACCAGTTTCAACTACAAAGTTACACCGACGGTTGAGAAGTTCCTTTAGGTAGGCATAAATGGTGATATATTCTGCATATGTACATCAAACACACACTAAAATATTTCAAAACTGGTTTGTGTCGGAAATATTCCCAAGATCTTCAAAAGAAATCGTGCGAGTCATGCTTGTTTCGTGGGTATTTTTGTAGCCTTCATATGTTCAAGTTGTAGCACCTGCATTGCAACGAAATATTTCACTGATGTTAAATAGCTATTGCGCAAGATTTGCGAGGATTTCGTTTCGAAAATATAAGTTTCTTGCGTTTTTTTTATTCCTGACACACTGTTTGGTGTTTGTGTTACTTTTGATATTTATTTCATTTATTTGTACATATATTTACTTCGACTATTGTATTCCACTGTCCTTTCTTGCAGCTAGTTGAAAGATGGGAGACGAAATATAACATAAGAATAATATTAGTTAATGTTCTCACTTTCTGGCTCAGGGAACACAAAGCGTGTAGGTTTTGTGTGAGTTCGTCTTAGTGTCTGTTGTTCTGCATTGCATCGTATAAATATGAAGGTATAGTGACAGGCTCGGCTGAACTTTGAGAATACATCTTTGCTGCTGTCTTTTGCAGTGACGCTACAGAGCAAGACGAATTTTATTGTCGATGTCCCCGGCAGTGACAGCCCATCAAGTGCAAGTTACGGTCTACTTACCTCTATTTTCTGTCAACCTTTGATTCGTCTACATAACCTCAGTCATCGTTGTAAACCATGAAGAAGATGATCAAATTCATCCCACGCAATCTTTCCATATTCATTTCCACGAAAAATGGCTTGACTTGTAAACGTCAGCCGATCCATCTTAGAAATGGATCCTCAAATATCCTTTTGGCCTTTTGCTCTGACAGAATCGTCCAAGTTCCGCTCACTACTGGCTTTCATTCCTTGACAAATATTGAGTATAATATGCTGCAGGACAGTGATCTATAGTTAGATTATCACACGCCGTTCAAAGTCTTTGACATCCGCAGAAAGTTTCTTGCCAATTTCAGTAGGAAACTGTATCTACAGTACCAGAACTTTCAGTCTTGCAAGTTTCACATTCTCCTGTGAAGGGAAGTAGGCGTCGTGTGGCCTCCTGGGTGCGTAAGAAGCTGACTGAGGCGTTGTGTGTGACCTCTTGACAGAAAAGAAAGCCAACTCCGACAATGAAGGTGGAGTGTGGGTTGCCTCGCGACTACGTAAGAAGACAGCCCAGACGTCCGGTGGTCTCTTGACAGTGTAGGAGGCCGGCCGTGTTTTTGTGGACTTAGAAATATGAGGTTATCAGCAGCAACATCGCCAGGATATATATTAAGAATAACCAAGTTCTAACGTAAAGAGTTGTTTAACTTTGTAAAGTTAGAAGCATTGAATGCTGGCGGGATCCTATCTTTGAAATTTTGGTTAAAGTCCCGAGTTTCTGGAAACTTGGAACCAAGAGTGCTGGTAGAAGCATCATGCTTTCTTGACATGACAGGATTTCTGGCGGTCTTGGGCGGCCGATGGTAGGCTTTGTGGGCAGCTGGGACATGAAAGTTCTGGCGGTCGGTGGTAGGTTGGTGGGCAGCTGGGACGCGATAGTTCTGTAGGGTAGTAGTAGACTGAGTGGACAGCAGGGACACATGAGTTCTGGCGGGTTGTGGTAGACTATGTGGGCAGCTTGGACGTGAGAGTTGTGGTAGAATGGCGGTCGGTGGCAGGCTGCGTGAGGAGCTGGGACGCGAGAATTTTGGAGGTTGGTGGCACGCTGGGTGGGCAGCTGAGACGCGAGAGAGGCCTGGATGGCACGTATGGGTGAAGGTCTCTCATCCTCCCACATCAGCCTCCAGCCTCGCTCGTTGGATGTTAGGACGTCCCAGACTGTTGTGTTCTTCTTGGATAAGTTGGGTGCTGATGCTGCTGCTGCTGCTGGACATGTTGGGTACTGATGCTGCTGCTGCTGCTGCTGGACATGTTGGGTCCTGATACTGCTGCTGTTGTTGCTGGACGTGTTGAGTACTGATGCTGCTGCTGCTCTTGGACGTGTTGGGTACTGCTACTGCTGTTGTTGCTGCTAGACGTGTTGGGTGCTACTATAACAGCAGCTGCTTCTGGATGTATTGAGTTTGTTACTACTGCTGCTGCTGCTGCAGGATATGTTGAGTCTGCTCCTGCTGCAGTTGCTGTGCTTCTCCGGTACTGCTGCAATAGCTGTTGCTACTCCAGCTGCTGAACGAGATGTGCATTGTTGCTGCTGCTGGACATGATTGTATCTGCTGCTGTTGTTGTTGAACATTCTGAGTACTGCCGCTGCTGGTGGAGATGTTGGGTACTGCTCCCGCTGCTCGACATGTGGAGTACTGCTGCTGCTGCTGGATGTGATGTGCACTGCTGCTGCTGGATTAAGTGGGTAGTACTACTCCCGCTGCTGATGATGATGAATGCACTGGGCCCCTCTCTAGTTGATGGGTGTATTGGATCAAGCTGCTGCTGATAGGTGTGTTGGGTACTGCTGCTGCACATGCCGGGTACAGATGCTGTTGCTGGATATGTTAAATACTGCTGCTGTTGCTGCTGCTGGACGTGTTGGGTACTGTCCTTGAACTTGGTTTATTCATCTGGATGTGTTTGTTGCTCTTATTGTTAAGCTTGATAGTAGCTGCAGCTGGACAGCCTTGTTCGTCAACTAGACTCTCGAAGAACTGAATGGAGAAATGGAGGAACAGGATTAAGAATTCAGACGTGCCAATAGAGAAATAGTGGAATTGCACAGAACGAAGAGCAAATAGAAAAAATAATCACTTGTGTCGAATAGAAAACTGTAAAGAACAAAGAAACAGTGAATACGCCATTCAGAGTTGAAAAGACCTATAAAAGTCAGTATTCAGTCTAAAAGAAATATGAAGATTTTTGTTTATGAAATGGTATCTTGCCAGTACGAGGGGAGTAGCATCACGGATGTGAAAAAGAAAATAACAGCAATTGATAAAGATAAGTCAACTCCAGAACCAATTGGATGATCAGGTATGGCAAAAAAGAAGTTAATAGCAAAACCAATGACGTTATCATTGAGACAGCTGAGATAACAGCAGAACCGATGAAGTCAAAAAGATGACCTGTGTGATGCCAATACAAAAGTGAGGATCTAATTATTTGCCAAAAGGAATATAATCCAGCAGCTCTTACGTCTAATGTAATGAAAGCGTTCAAAACTGTGAACGAGAAACATGGATTTATACCGGACACAAGGGCACTAACTAAGGTGCTCGCACACTACACGAACAGGAAAAAGACACTGATACAAGGGGCAACAGTCAACATAGCTTATTTCGACTTTACTAAAGAAATGGGAAAAATCAATTGGAAAATTTTAAACACAAAAGGTAAGCCAGGAATATGAATCAAGGACGCCATGAATAAGAGGCAAATGAAATTAACTCTGATCACAAGGACGTTCCATCAAGGGTACCAAAAAAAGTTGGATCATTTTTAGTAATATTTATGATAATGTCACCTGGCCACTGTTCTACTGAGGTATCTGCTTGGACATGAGGCACACTGTAGAATGATGCCTTCTGCGACGCGTGGGAATAAGTGGGAAGTATTCTTTCTCCCCTATCCC
>JAUUDZ010239488.1:0-14758 GCA_032361705.1 Panulirus versicolor | reverse complement strand
CGACACTTGGATCATTTGTTTGTGTAATGATTTAAATGTCACATGGAATGTTTCGTATTCTCTTTCAGTTGTACGTGGATGTATGTTTTTGGTAGCTTGGAGGCTGGCATAGACTCTTCACAGTTCCCACTGTCTGTTGCCGTGGGAGACATGTGCAACACACATCATTGTCTTGTAAGTGATCTCATTGTGCTTTACTGGTATTTTGTATACTTTTATACTTCAGCAATTGAACTTATTATTCTCCTTACCTTTAAAATGGGGAAGAGTAAGGAGGAAGGCAAATTTATTGCGAAAATGGTAAGAAACATCATAAATGGTGATATTAGTGTGCTCTCTCTCTCTCCTTTAAATTCTGTTTATTGTTTATATTATAGAATTGATTATTAACAAATACATCTTAAAGAAAAGTATACGAAAAATAACTTCAACTTATAACAGTTTGTAAATGTTGACACATGACCAAGTGACAGTGGCAGCTTCAGGATTCACCTTAGGTATGGCCCCCCCCCACGGTGTCTGCCAATTCATCGAAGTGTTAAAGTATGTATAATCTGCCCATGTTAGAAGTCACACCACGAGAAGTAAGGATTGTTTCCACACAAGTCATGGGACATATAGCTGTGGGCTTCAAATAGACTATTTAGTCCATTTCAGTAATTTTACAGTTTTTCAAGGTGTGGGAGAGGGATACTCATGTCACCAAATATCCTTTTACACCATCAGCAGCTCTCTGCAGAATGTCTAAGATCTTACCATGAAGACACTGTAGTATCTGCTTAGTTGATCTGTCTCAGATGGATAGATGAAATCGAACAAAGTTTGTATGGTCTGTTCTTTGCATCACCGTCTACAGTTGGCTTATTTTAATGTTCATTTGTAATTTTCTCTTCTAGTAATGAGGTTAGCTGATTAACACTTCTTTAGGAGTGATTGAAATTCATAAATACACAATTTTCTTTTAAACACCGATTAAAAGCTTGCCTCCCATAGTGAAACAGTTAGTGTAATGGTCACATACAAAATGTTGACCACAGATAATTTTGAATAATCACTCATAATAATATATTTGATTAGCAATACATTTTTATTCATAAGATGAACTATACAGGCAACAATTTCTTTCAAATATATACATATATATATGTTTTACCATCTGCCAAGGTAACTGTCAGCAGTAAAGGTTCATATTCACAATATATCATACTACAAAGATAACTGCCCACTACTTCTGACAATTAACATAAGTGTGGATTTCTGTTACAGGTGACAAAACACCCCTCAAACCGTCCCACTGACTCCTATATCCATCCCAAAGAGATGAACGCTCATCGCTCCAGTTGGGGTTCGTCATGATGGGAGGACAAACCTTCATAATAGGTCGAGTGCTCATCAACAAGATATATATGGTGCCAGTTTGGATCTCTTTATCTGGGGTTCCTCATCGTCACAGAGGTTTACATTGTTAGTAATATATTTTTTCCACATGTTTGATCACCACTTCTATGCAGTAGTGAGGTAGTGCCAGTATCAGACAAAGAAAGCTGCATGTGCTCACATCTACTCCCTAGCAGTTGTGTAATGCACCAAAATGACTGCATATTATCCACATCCAAGTCCCACAGACCTTTCCATGGTTTATTCAATTAATATTATTTATTACCCTCAGACCATTCTCATGAAAGAATCGTAGAGGCCGAGGTTGTGCTGCTTCCAGTAGTAGGGAAATGTAGACAGTTGGAAGTGAAAAGTTCTTTGATGAGACTGTACTCCCAGTAACATGGCCTCGTAATAGGTGGCTTTTCATTTGTGAAAGTCCTCTATGGTATTTATATTTATTTATACTTACAAGTGACCCATAATTTAGTTAATTTGGTAAAAAGGTCTCTTGAGTCTGTGATTTCATGACATACCACAAACCACTGAAAACATATGGATATCCTAACATGATATTGTCTTGGGCTGCATCAGAAAAATCAACTAAAATGCATTTAATTGTTTCCTAAGCATCATTAGTTAATGAGGTAAATTCACAAATATAATAATCCAACTGTTTTTCCTCTTTTGCTATTTCATTTAAGGGGAAGTGCTTATTAACAGCTAACACAATGTCCCTGATGGGATACTATCTTTGCAAATGAGTTTCCTTCAGAATTTTTATATATTTACTTGAATTTTCATAGATATGTTGGATATCCATATGGTCACCTCACCCTAATAACCAAGTTATATACAGATCAGGTAGATAATGGGGTAAAGAAAGATAGATTGCTATTAACTTGCCCTTTAAACATTTTCAGGATGTCCAGTTTGGAAAAATGTTGCAAATGATTACATAATATCCAAGCATTCAGTTCCCATGCTTTGAGGCCTTGAAAGGTGCAAGTAGTAAAGCTATTAATATATAATCAGTTTCAAACATGGGCTTTCTAAGATTTCAATCTACTATACATAATCTGGAAATTACTTAGAAACAATACTGCAGTCAAGAACTTCTAGGAATACTATAGTCAAGGATTTCTCCACAAGCAGTAATAATGAACAGCAGAATAAAAAGGAACTTCTGACTGACAAGTTCCCTCTTAGTCAACAGATAGCAGAACTAAATTGAAAAATGTGTATGGATCTCATTTTCACTTACGAGGTGGGACCCCCTGAGTATAAAGCAACCTCCCAAAGAAATGTATGAAAAAAAATTACACACAATTGAGATGTTTCTGAATATTCAGAAGACACTTCAGAGAAAGACCCTAACAAGAAACTAGGTCTGAAACAAGATAGAAAAGATGAAAAGTTTCTGTAGTAACAGAAACAAAGATGAATGGAATGTGCTGATGGAACTGTGATTTGTATGGAAATAAAAAATTGGATCAGGTCCTACTTGTGTAAAACCACCTCCCAATACAATGAGGTGGTGGCGAATACAAATAGATAAAAATGCATACTGGTGATTGGCTAGATCAGGAGTTCGTGTGATGTCCCACCCTCTTTCCTCCTGTAGAAGAAAGGACGAACCAAGTGCAATTAGTCCGTTTTTTTCACGCTTTTCCTTGCAAATTCCTCTTGAAAGTCACTGGAATTTCCTGTGCACTCTGCAAAGTGTACTACCTTTTAATTGGATTGAGGAAGAAAAAGAATGTAATGTATTTACTATTATTTATTCATTTTATGTAAGAATTACAACAGATTTAACATTATAAAATGACTCATATCACATGTGTTGCTCAAGCCCATGAGAAAATGTTTTTGCTCTACAAACTGCTGACATCCTTAGTAGCTGTCTTGGCCTGTGAATAACAAAGCTTAGCCTTCACAGCTGACCAAAATCACAGCATCAGTATAATGACATAAAGGCTGATATATCCAGCTTCAAATTAGTAAACTGAGGGAAAGAGCAATAGACTGCAGACAGCACTCCATAACCTAAGGGCAAGACTCCATAAACACGCTGTAGCTTCACAAATGATCATCCTTCAGATAAATTAATGGGTGCTTGAATCAGTGCAAGAAAATTATTCTTGAATTTTATCAACAGAAGCATTACTGACCTTGAACAGACTTCTTAGAAATTTGCCGTCAAGCATAGACAGATTGGGAAAATAAGTCTAAAACATTCTACGAAGAAGAAAGTTATTCCTACATAAGCAGCCGTGTTCTGGAATAATATCAAGATCCACTTCGTCCAGAAATGTTCTAAGTATGTCAAACTTAACTTCTCCCCAGTTTCATTGTCCACAGCTGTCGTACCACAAATACCTTTACTTTGTCAGCAAGATCACGAAAAGTAGCAACGCACCCCTGCAAAAACTTATAGATATTACTGGAGGTTAATTCAGGAGTTTTCATGCTGCAATGATTGGTAACAGCCAGGTTGAGTGCCTTTGGGGTATGCATGTCATGGGTTGAAAAACCCTAAGTTATTGGGAGGAATGTACGTCTTGAGCCCTGAAGGTGCTTTTCATTAGACTCATAAACCCAGTAGATGTGAAATAACATTTGCAGTCCTCAATAGGTGTGGAGGTTTGCACATAGGAGATATCACCAGAGCAAGGAATGGGAGTTTTACCACAAAGTGTGATGGAAGTTTTACTGAATGTTCTGGTTACAAAAAAAAATCAACAAGATTTGGGCTTGATACAAAAGGCTTAAAGAAATATAAGGAAAAAAAACACTCAGGAATTTTAAATATGAAGAGTGCCTTTTAAAAATGGGCAGGTCAGTACTGGTTTGGAAAACACGAGTCCCAAATAGCAATCCAGGGAAAGAAAGATGTAAAGATTGTAATCTTGCCACAGTGCCATATCAAGTAGTATGTGATCTAACTAATGGTGGAAGCAAGCAATCATCTAGCTTTCAAGAACAAAAACTGAATTAATATCTTAATATCTTTTAAGAAGAGGGCAAAAAATGAGTACAGTACAACAAAGGGAGGAATAGAAGAGCTCTCTAAGAAACTGTTGGGAAAGACAAAGAATGATCCATACCGATACATTGTCATTCACAAAACAAACTGTCAAATTCAAAATTAAAAAGGAAGGTCATGCACATCAAAACTTTTTGACAACCTAGTCAGAATGAGCACTGACCTAGACAAGAAAACCAGGTAGGTGGATTGAGTGCCCTTGGATGGCCAGAAAGCTTTTCACACTCTCCATCCTGGGAGGTCAATAGAATTGGAGCAAGTAGGAATAACAAGGGGGCTTTGGTATATGAAAAAGGATGCCAGTTGAATTGCTTTTATGAAACAGATAAGTGACCAAAGGGATCAAAAGGGCTCGGTCTTAGAACCACTGCTATAGAACCACTTCTATTCCAGATCTATGTAAATTATCTGCCACAAGGATTGAAATCATACCTAAACATATTTGCAGATATCAGAAATTCTGAGAGATGTAAGGTGTCAACAGGATTGTAAAAAAAAGAAGAAGAAAAAAAAAAAAACTGGTGATCTTGAAAGGCTCCAGCTGTGATCAAATACATAGCTCATGAAATTCAACCTACCTGTGTGATACATGATGATGAAAGGACTTCGCAAAAGAAGACTTAATAATGACTACCATCTTGCAGTAGCAAAATTGCAAAAATTATCAGTGAAAAGGATTCGGAGGATGACATAATTCCCAGTCATCATTTCATAAATCACACCAAGAGGATTGTAAATGAAGTGTATTTCTACTCGTATTAAAACTACTGTCAGGAGCATAGACAGTGAAAAGTTCCCAAAATTACATACATTATATATAAGACGCAAATTAAATCACACAACACCAAGTTCCTCACTCTACTTGAGGAGACACTGATCTGCTGGAGAAATTCCAGCAGCAATATTGTATCCGAGGTAAGGGAACCAAGATACAGGGCTTGGGCAGCTGCCATGGAATTACCACATATGATGGGAGAAGAAAGAGTGAAGAAATTAATAACTAACACTGAGCAGGTCTTCAGAATAATATATGAAATGTTAATGGGTGGACACAGCAGGAAACTATGCACAGGTGACATGAGAAATTTTTATAGCTCAATAAATAAAGTATAGAGCAAGCTTTGCATGGAAACTGTAATTGCAAACAGTATAAAAAGTTTCAAACTTTTTTACCAAAGTTTAAGAAATTAGGCCCAACATATGTATAACTCCCTTCCTGTAATGCTAAAGTAAATAATCACACAATACATTTATTTCTCTCCCACAGGAAACTGCATCACTACCCCCTCTTGCTTCAGCAAGACTGCCAGGAAAACAGACAAGAAAAGGCCGCACTCGTTCACCTTGTCTCTAGCTGTCGTGTGTGATGCTCCAAAACCACAACTCCCAATCCACATCTGGGCCCCACAGACCTTTCCATGGTTTACCCAAGACACTTAACATTCCCTGGTGTACCACATTGTTCCAGATCACTTTATTCCTTGCACACATCTCACCCTCCTGTGTGTTCAGGCCCTGATTGCTCAAAATCTTTTTCACTCCATCCTTCCACCTGGGGACTGGGGAGAAAGAATACTTCCCACATATTCCCTACATGTCATAAAAGGCAAAAAAGGGGAGGGAGCAGGGTGCTGGAAATCCTCCCCTCCTGATTTTAATTTTCCAAAAGGAGGAACAAAAAAGGGGGCTATATGAGGATATTCCCTCTAAGGCTCAGTCCTTAACATTACCTTGCTAATGCAGGAAATGGCAAATACATATAGAAAAAAAATATATGATTTATAGTTTTTTTCCATATTTGTTTGTAATGGCCTACATTAGGAAGACAGCACCAGGAACAGACAAAGAAATGGCTTCATTTGCTCACATCATCTCTCTCGCTAACATATGTAATGCACTGAAACCTAAACCCACCACTTGCAGACGCCTTCGTCATCCCCACACAGATCCAGTGCCTTCTCTCCAGTGCATGCCTCTTTGAATGTTTAGGCCATGATATTTAGAAGCCTCATGTACTTCATCCTTCCACCTTCAGTTTCCCCCTGGCTTCCTTCACTGTTGACACATTTACTGCATCCTCTATTTCTGTCCGTTCATTCATCTTTTATATATATGCCTAACCTGGCTGGCCTTGTCAATCACATGCTTTCTTCCACACCCCTTTCTGACCCTTACACAATCAATGTCTCATCACTGAGTATCTTCAGGAACTTCATTTCCAACTAATCTGCCCTGTTTTTCTTTGCATTCAAGGCCCAAGAGCCATCCATACACCTCTGTCTGGAGTGCTATACCTTCCAACTAACTCTTCTTTACCCTTATAGTTAATGACCTCTCTACATGCTTCTTTGTGCACCAAGACCTTTCGTCCGACTCACTTCATCCCCCATGGTTCCATTTACTGCTATGTCTACTCTTAGTTACCTAAACTTGCTCCAGGTTCCTAGTTAAACCTACACTCAAACCATCCTATTTTGCACCTTACTGCCTTACTTTTGTACACACACTCCTTCACAGAATCTTGGTGCCAACCTCCAGTTTACAACTCCTTTTCCAGGAGTTCCTGCAGCTTTAAGGCTGCACAAATTACAGCAGCAGGGAACTGATGGACTAACTTGGAGTGAAACGTTCTTTGATGAGGCTTGCACTCCCAATGATAGCCTTGTCGAAGGTGACGTTTCACTCGGCATAACCTTCTGCAGGCAGAGTTTGGCAACAACTATAATATGTATGTGTGTGTACAGTAAGAAGTGCATATACAGACATTTGCTTTGTGTACAAATAAAGATTTTACATTCTTGTACAATTAATAAAGAAATTAATTTCATTCAGGTGTTTGTCTCTGCACAAAACTCACACTTAATCCTAAGTGAAACTATTGTCAGTAGAGGAAATATATAAAGCCAATAAATCACAATATCACATAAGAAACTAGAGTAGATTTTACAATGATGTATTAAAAACAAAACAGTGAGTCTTCTCTCTCATGAAAAGATTCTGCATCTACCGCTAATTCAAAGCATGATCCCTCCAAACTGAATCTAAGGCTTCAAAAGTTGTACCATATCTATAGTCAAAAAGAATTTCCATGAAGAGTAACCAAATCCAACATTTCAAGTGGACCAATCAAAATCAAAATGGAGTTACCCAAAATCATAACTGATACTGTAGAAAACCTCCTTGACTTTACAAAATAAAAAAATGTCAATAACACTTGACATATTCTTAATAATAACAGTAAGACAAAACAGATTTCAGTAAGACAATCAGATTCAATTCCTACAATACTAAAATATTGTAATCATAAATATCAAGGCTCGTTCTAAATACTCCAAAATTTTCTACTTGTACTTAAAGCCTATTGCTCTCTCGCAATCAAGTACTCCATACATGCTCACTTAAACTTGATGCTGAATCTAAAATACCAATCCACATTGCATACACCACATGTAATATTCACTTCATATCAGTTGCACCCTCAGGAGAAAATATAGATGATGGGATCTGAGGCATCGTAGAGGGTGCAGTAGTATCCTTGAGATAATATTCTGAGAAGCTGATGTAAACAGCCACACTTAGGCCAACAATAGCAGCAATAATAGTGTTCTTCTGGAAGATGATGCACGTGGCCAGTGTTAGACCAGCATATGTGATGTAACGTGCAAATGTCATGTGTCTCTCTCGTTCCTGGGCACTATTGTCTGTAACACACAATCACCATCATGAAAAATGGAAATATGAAGAAAGAAAGAATCCATACTTAAACACTTTATGTAATCAATATTTCATCCCTGTTTGTCCTGAATCCATCTCAAACTATATATTTTCAAGAGAGAAGTACTGGTGCTTCATGCAACTACAGTGTCTCCTGACAAGTTGAAAAACAGCAAGATTATAGCTCTAAATGTTAGGAAACTCATTTATATGTTTCAAAATGTTTCGAGGCTTTGACAGCTGCTCTGTAAATGTCACAGGTACTTGACATTAAATTCTTGATGTTTATTCCATGGTAGAAATGATGTATATCTTTGGAGATTTACTTTCACATGACCATCTTTTCATTCAATCGTATCAGGATTCATAAGATAATACCAAAAGCTGGAGATGCTTAAAAGTATCATCTTACTGAACAAAATCAACTTTCAAGGATACTTTGCCTGGAAAGTATATGTAACTGTCAAAAGCTGAAGTCAAAGTAATGATTTCAAGATTTTCTTGCCACATGCAACAAATTTTACTGCTACATCATATAGGAAAATGGCATTCTTTAAAACACAGGCTTCATATACAATGAAAGATACATACACAAAAAGGTGTAATTCATGCAAAAGCTCAAACCAATAGCAAATGAAACCATGTGTATCATAAATAAAAACATTTCTCATTTAATACTGCCAATGATGGACAAGCTGTACGAGAGCTGGGGCAGCATCCTACCTTATGTGCAGCTTTTTAAGATTCAAGAGCCTTAATGAAGAGCGACACCAACTGCTACAGCTGAACAGTTATATAGACATGTCACTCTATTCTCCTAACTGTGGTACAAACTAGGATGTTCCCTTTCTCTTGTAAAAGGGGTGCTGTGGGGAGGGTGCCTCCCTTTTACTTCCGACAGGATGCTACGAGACACTAAATAAGCAAAATAAAGGTATATTCTTAGAGATGTATTAAAATACATTAAAGCAACCGGTAAATTGACTGACTCCATTAACCTTCCTCTGGTTTTTCTACTTATCTATATTCTTTTATGCATCATCTCCATTCTAGTCACTCAACAGCAGTACTTGTTAGAGGAGTGACTTCTCCCTCTATCATATTAACCGGGGTGTCCCAAAGGGTTCCCTCATACTGCCCACCATCGCCTATCCTCTTCCTTCTCTTCATAAATGATCTTTTGTAAACTTCAAACCCTATTCACTTTCACTCTGAAGGCTCTTACACTTCATCCTGGCATCAAGAGGAAAGCCCATAGGTTTGATTTCTTGGCTGACAATAGCAGTGCACATGAAGCACAACAGCAGCAGCACCCATGAAACACAAAAATAGCAGTGCCCATAAAACACGTTACAAAATAGTATTAGTCGTGCCATGGTGCCAAATACGACAACTTTCAGACATTATGTTGAAGCCAGAATGAACATCAGAAATGGAAAAGCAGCAGCAATAAACAAGCTGCTTTTTCAAGATATTTCAAGCAGGGAAAGTATTTAAGGAGCTGCAGACAGTGCCCAAATAAATTCTGAGCATTTTCAAATATCAGTCTCAAGAAATACAATACTTGACAGTTTGTATTTCGTCTGATAATCTGCAGCATCAGCTCTACAACAAGGTAAATACATTCACATTTTTTCAACAATATTTAATGAAAGTGGTGCAGCTGTAAGTATTCATTTGAGGTTTTGATATAGATATAAATCAGATAAAAATTCTATCCCTGGGGATAGGGGAGAAAGAATACTTCCCATGTATTCCCTGTGTGTCATAAAAGACGACTAAACGGGGAGGGAGTGGGAGGCTGGAAATCCTCCCCTCGCATTTTTTACTTTTCCAAAAAAGGAACAGAGAGGGGGGGCCAAGTGAGGATAATCCCTCTGAGGCTCAGTCCTCTGTTCTTAACGCTACCTCCCAAATGCAGGAAATGGCAAATATGTATGAAAAACAAAATTATGAAGGAGTTCATGAAGCTAATATACAAGCAAGGCACGTCTACAGAGGAGAATATTTTTAACCATGTGACTGCAGTTTTAGATCACACGCTGACTGAAAAAGGTAAGTCAGTTTTGCAAGTACGCATTCATTAGAAGAAAACTGAGGGCAAAGTGCACAGCACTCATATCCAGACAATGACTTTTGTCATTCTCATTGAAATTTGCATTAATAAGTTCCACTGTACATGTTAAAACTTTGGGTTTCGACCATGTGATGAATAATGTAGCAAAAACAGTGAATTTCTTCCAAACACGAGTCCTCAACTGCTGGCAATTTAATCAATCCCTGAGGGACAATAACATGCAACATGGAATGCCGTAAACTCAGGAAAGCTGGCAGAGCCAAGGTGGTGTCTTAAATGGCTCTTCAAGCTGAGATGAAATACCAAAATGTTTAAGGATAAAAAAAGGAATGCCTGTCCATGAGTTGTTGAAAGCCTCTGCAGGCATGCTACATTCATTCAAGGCTGCATACACCTTCTGAGGGGATTAGTTTGCAGAATATGGGTCTCAAGCCCCAAGCCAACTGGCTAACAAAAGATAAATTATGCTCAGCTCCTTGACGATGACTTTCTACCTTTACCATGCAACTATTAGTCACTCCTAAAACCGTCACTCTAGAATATTTTATTAAAAAACTGTAAGTACTTATTTTCTGTCGGAGATCTTTTCAATCGATATCAATCTCCAATTTCCTTACACAACACCTATACCATACAACTAGCTTGACATAACATCTTTTGTTCTATTCCATTTAATTGTTCAACCATCCCGTAACTATGTCACCAATATATCAATCACCTTTTAAGCCATCAGAATCCTCCTTCCATGCCATAAATGATTATAGGCAAAAACACATACATATTTTTTTCATAACTTTCTGAACTGGATTTCCAAGTGAACAGGAAAGCATTCTGTGAAGTTTTAACTCATATAATAAGCTACTAAGACTCCTGAATGCTTTTAGAAACTTTTATAACAGAAATGCATGTGTATGAGTAAGAGATGGTGGGAGTGAGTTGTTTGAAATCAATGTGGGAATAAGTCAAGGCTTTGTAATGGCACAGTCATTATATGTTTTATGAATGGAACATTGCACTGTATGAGAATGCAGTTCTTATAAAAGATGACACTATCGTTCGCTAAATGAGAGGAGCTCGACACAATGGTGTACGTAGGAGGAGGATGCCGAAACTGAACTTGTAATATGCTAGTGTATGAAAGGGGTACAAAGTCAAACTGTATTTGGGAGTGAAGTTTAGTAAAGATGGTCCTAAATAGATCCATTGATAGAATGTAGTCATGCAAGAATGAAAAATTGGGGGTGTTCTTTTGATAAAGGAAAGTTTAAGCTGTGCAAGAAGCTTGCAAGAAAGAGCACTTATCCCTAGTCTAATGTATGGCCATGAAACCCAAGTGTATGAAAATGAAAAATAATAATACAGACTGACAAGTTGAATGGTGCAGCTGGTAATAATAGTTATGTGGTATGAATTTTTTTTTAGAAAGACACATGGATGAAACTACTTCAGGATTTTAGTCATGTAGAACAAATGGCAGATATGTGGGTCAAGAATGCAGACAGCAGTACAATAAAAGGTATAGAAACAGACCATGGAGGAGATAAGTAGATGTAGTAAAAGAGAGAAAATAGGAACAATGATATTTCAGAAGATGCTTGAAAAATGACTGGGGAATCAGATGCATTGAGAGTATTTTGTATATGAAGTTGGTATGAATAGACATGCTGGAATCATTTGACAAATCAAATTAGAGTGAAAAGTGAAAAAGTAAGAAACACTTTTGTATTTGTTAAAGTCTTCATTACATTTTAACACACAAGGTATGAGTTGATAAGTGTGAGTGATGTAGCAAAGAATGCATGTACCTGATACATCCTAATACACAAGGAGCTGAGTCATGGTAGTAAATGTCCTTAGCCCTAATCCCACATAAATATTATATTAAAAGATTAATCATGTTACTCACTCTACTAAAACTGGAAATAAATAGAAGGAAGGCTACATACTCTGATTTGTATGTAGTGTTATAGAGGGCAATTGTGTTTTAACAACAATCAATAAAAAGATGCTAGCATTTAACTATAAAAATTTAGTAATCAAATATCTACACTGAAGGCTACAAGAATACACAAGCAGAAAAGCACAATGATGTCCAGTGTGCAGATTGGGATTATTGTGGTTTAACTAATATTAAAATAAAGGGTTTAAGTAAATGTTAAAATAAAGAAATTTCATGTTGTGCTAGGATCTAACATGCCAGTTTCACAATCCAAGAATATTACTGTACTTACCGACACACATGTCCTTATCCTGCACATATCCCTCAGCACACTTTTCACACATATCTGGTCCATCGCCTGTACAGCCATCACAAGCCTTGTCACAATCTGCAGCGGAAAGATTAAGAGATATATCAATGTGGTCACAATCATAACATCTAACAATCAATATATTTTGACATCAAAACAACAACAACTGTCAATGGTAATAATGCAAAAAGACCAACTTGCTCACCTTATTAATATGAGTCTCCCAACTTATAGGCACCTAGCTCAAAATTTTACATCATCCATTTGCTTTCATTTTTCTGTATCTACCCTTTTCCTTCAGCTATGTAAAACTCTGTGTAACAATCTGACTTCTTGCCATGAAAAGTGTAATAACTCTTAACATCTAAATGCTGAAATCCTCTATGCATGGGATTTTAATATACAACACTTGGCTTTACTTAAGACGATTCAACTAGATGTCGAGACTCCTTCCTTTTTCCACCTTAATGATTTAGAACATATTTTGTTTAAACACCAAAACTTCTCTTTCTTAAAAGTATACCTCAGAGAAGTCCACCCTTAAGAAGCGAGGCTGTTCTAATCCTCCAAACTAACTGCCCTATTGCTGTCACTTCTGATATCTCGTACATCTTTGGAACTCTCCTTAACTCTCACTTTCTTAAGTCACCTACAATATTCATTCCTTTTTTCAGATCATCAACATGTCTTTGCATTGCAAGGTCCACTGGTGATCTCTCCCATGCAATGCTCTGATTCTCCTTTTTCATGATTTTGGTGAAGCTTTAGTCAAGACACATCTCCAAAACATTAGACAGGGTATGGCATAAGTCTTTGCTTTTTAAACTTCCTTTTTTTTCTTTAAAATATGGCCTCCTTTCTTGTCAGTCCATCATGGTAATGGCTGATGGAACAACTTGTACTTCTTATCCTGTCAACAGCAGTGTTCCTCAAAGTTCTGTACTATTGCCTACCCTCTTTCTTCTCTCCATAAATGATCTTACTTCTGCCTTTAACACTTCAACAATGACCAACATCATATGAGGATCCTTTGGAAGTGGTGGCCATCATCATATGATGTTCTAACTCTTCACCAGTTTAAATATCCTTTAAACAGCCTAGAGAGCCTATAGCCATGCATGCACAGGACAAAATTCTGCTTTTCTCATTATCCCTACAAGCATCATTAAGATACAAACAACAGCCAAGTAATTTACAAAAGGCATAATCTAACTGGATATTAATATACATTATGAATATTCATGTGTACTTGAACTGACCTAGGCAAGAGAATGTTCCTTCACTGTTGACACAAAACTGATTTCTCTTGCACGGTGATTTATCAACTGCACACTCATTAATATCCATACAACCCTTCTCTGTGTCCATTAGCCAACCCTCCTTACATGCCACACATGATTTCTGACCAGGCTGAAAAGAATAAACTTGGTTAGTCCAAAAACTGCACTATACTCAATAATGAAACCTTACATAAAGCCAAAAAAATCAACTTAAATGAAATATGTATGGTCTATCTTTATAGCTATCAACTCCTTTCCCATTACCAACATATGAGTCAAGTTCATATAGGGTGTTAATTCTGCATAGATGGGGTCCAGAAGAATGAGAGCTTGGGTTCAATTCAAGAGTGCAGGTTTCATTGCCCAAAAATGAGTACCTGTGTTACTGTCCATGTGTGCTGGCATTCAAGTCATTCCCAAGAAGTACACGAGCAATGAAATACAACAAATGAACATGCATCTAAGCAGCTTCAGTCTGCTATACTTAGCTCGAGTTAATTATGGATGCGAAGTTCTATGACTAAAATGTTTTACAAAATTATACTTGGCCATCTTTGTTGATATATTAGAAATGAAGGTTTGTTGAATGTGTTAGATGATAAGAGTGGCAGATATAGGGTGTTTTGGTCGATGTGGTTTGTGAAGTGAGAGGGTTAGGGAGAATGATTTGGTATACAGAGAAGAGGTAGTAAAAGCTTTGCAGAAGATGAAAGCCAGCAAGGCAGCGGGTTTGGACAGTATTGCAAAGGAATTTATTAAAAAAGGGTGTGACTGTGTTGTTGACTGGTTGGTAAGGATATTCAATATATGTATGACTCATGGTGAGGTGCCTGGGGATTGGCAGAATGCATGCATAGTGCCATTGTACAAAGGCAAACGGGATAAAGGTGAGTGCTCAAATTGCAGAGGTATAAGTTTGAGTATTCCTGGGAAATTATATTGAGAGGGTGAAAGCATGTACAGAGCATCAGATTGGGGAAGAGCAGTGTGGTTTCAGAAGTGGTAGAGGATGTGT
>JAUUDZ010239378.1:0-16756 GCA_032361705.1 Panulirus versicolor | reverse complement strand
ATCCATTCCAGTCACTACCCCACCACACAGGAAATAGCATCACTACCCCCCACTTCAGCGAAGTAGCGCCAGGAAAACAGACAAAAAAGCCCACATCTGTTCACACTCAGTCTCTAGCTGTCATGTGTAATGCACCGAAACCACAGCTCCCTAATGCACATCCAGGCCCCACAGACCTTTCCATGGTTCATCCCAGACATTTCACGTGCCTTGGTTCAGTCCATTGACAGCATGTCAACCCCGGTACAAAATGCAAAGGGTGGGATGCCACTAAATATCAATTAAGTGATATTAATGGGCACCTGGGATCAATTACAGACCACAGTAATACATTCCTGTCTGAACAAGTATGTGATAATGGACAAAATATTTATCAAGCTATCATCTTTATTATCATTTGCACTCTCTGGATCAGGTACTTATAGGCTCTCAGTTCACCATTTACATATCATTAACCCTAGGCTCTCAGTTCACCCTTAAATATCATTAACCCAATACCAAGGTTAAAATGGGAAATGAACTCACGTTACTATAAACACTTCTTAATTTTCTACCCTAGCGTACACTACGATGATTCATCAAGCGAGACCAATTCCAGCTTAAAACATTGGACTGTTAAACAGCATCCTATCACAAAGCATTCCTCCAGTACCTTCAGTGTGTTCAACAAAATTGTCCCTTGACCTCATCGGTTCTTTTCATCTGTACACCCAAAACTTCCACAGACAAACTCTTTTTCTTGCACTCTCAACTACACCACTACATATCTCCTTAACTATCTTATCTGCTGTACATTCTACAAGGTCATACGATCTCAAGTGAAGTTCATCAGTTTGAAGGCTTCTTCAATGATTCTTTCTGTAATTAAACTATACTAATTCAAACTATGTGACAAATGTTACCCCATCTCTACTTTTTTTTCCTTTTTACTTAACCTTACACATATGAACTGGGGTTTCACATCCACACATCAGTGCTAGGACAAGTACTCTCTCATGTCAATTTCTTTCCATTTACCAGACATTTCAGTACATCTCCAATTTTTCTTCCTTGCAAGCCATCCATCTCTGCTTTGGCTTTTCCACTACTATTACTTAGCAAACTCCATTTCCAAACAAGACTTGTTCACAACCTCAAGTTTTTCACCAATAAAACTTATATACAGCCAGCCTACAGTGATCCTCTCATTATGATAATAAAAGTTCAGCAAACCCTCTTCAGCTCTCCCAACCGTACTTTCTTACTGCCACTCCTCTCTCTTTCCTTATCATTTATTTTGTTACTTGATCACCCCTTATCAAACAACATACAGTCCTCAAACATTCCATTTCCAACACATCCATCCTCTTCCATACATTTCACATTTGATCTTAGCCTCAACTCTTTTCAATTTCATAACCATAACTTTATCATCACACTACTCACTACACTTTCTCACACATTAAATCCCAATTTATGCATGCCACACATGTAAGCACTGCTTCTCTAAGTTACCTGCCATTCTTTGCCTATTGCTCTAGTTTCATCATTTCTCACCTTTACCATTTTTTCATCCAATCTTTTCCATTACCTCTTCAAATAAGCCTCTCTTCCGATCTTAGTCACTTTCACCACCCTATTCCCACCAATATCTTTTCCTGTTTCCCTAAACCCTCTTGAAACTTATATCCTTAATTCCACCAGGAAGTGATGAGACATCCCAGCTGGTGCTCCTTTCACTAACATCCAATGTTTCTCTTTAGCAAGCTTATCAATGAATGCATACTCCAATAATGCTTGCTTACCATTAACTCCACTTCACCATGTGTACTTATGCATGTCCTTCTCAAAACAGGTACTCCTACTCACTAATCCTTTTTTTGCACACAACTTCACAAGCCATTCACCATTTCCATTTAAAACGAGTGCACTATTTCCTCCCATCCCCCACTTATATCCTCAACTGCCACACCCCCTGATATTGCAGTCCAAACACCTTTAACTATAAGTCGATTTCTCCATCAAAATTGCTGGTGCACTCGGCTCCTCCCAAAACACTTGCTCTATAACTCTTACAATTAGTTTCATTCCTCTATCCTTTATACAGTGAATCAGTAACTGCTTTCATCCATTCATCTGGCACATGACCATTTTCCATGCTTCCACATACATCTTTTAAATTCACTCCAAAGCAACTTCTCCGCTTTTCACCATCTCACTCTTCATCTATACTTGGTTTTCCCATTTTCTGAGTTTTATTGCTCTTCTTACATCCTCTCCCATATACCTATGCTCTCCTTTCTTACCTATCTTCCTACTGTATCAATATGTACATCTCTAAACAATAACCTCTAATCAGTTTTCTAACCCTTTCGGTGCATGTGTTATCTAACTAGCCTCCCTCCAGGAAGCAAAAAACAAAGACATTTCCATTTTTTCCACACGTTGCACATTTTCTTCATTACTGTTTGCCTTTTCCCCACATCTGAAAGGAAGCACCACGAACAGACAGAAAAACAGCACTAATTCATTTGTTCCCATTTTATATAACTCACATATAATGCACTGAAACCAGAACTTCCCTTTCCAAAGCAAAGACCCAAGGACCTTTCTGTAGTTTCCCCTGCACACTTCATATGCCTTGGTTCAGCCAACTAACAGTGCATCCCCCCTAAGTACCACACCACTCCAATTTGCTCTCTCCCATGCATGCCTCACACCTTTCTACATGTTTAGGCCCTGATAACTCAATGTCTTTCACTCTATCCCTTCAACTTGTCCTCAGTCTCTCTCTCATTCTTGTTCCCTTGACTTCTGACATTTTAGTAAGCCCCTACTCCCTTATTCTTTCACTATATCCAAAAAATGCTTTATCACTTGTTCAACATTTCCAATGCAGCAAGGGAGTACAAGGAACAGATGAAGAAGCACCTCGTCTATCTACACCCACTCTCTATCCACAACCAAGCCCCAGGGCCTTTAGTATGGTTTTACCTAACTGCTTAAAATGCTCTGGTTCAGCCTAATGACAGCACACTGTCTCCTATATACCACATCGCTTGACGCTGCTCTATCTGTGTGTGTGTATCTCTAACACCTGTTCCCTCCAGGAATCCCATCAAGGGGATGGCCACAACAAAATAGTCTCCACTTATCCCTGTCCTTACATGCTATCCTCACATACATCATTCCATGCATTCTTCCCCATTTCTCTCCCTCCAGTACTCTTCCACTATTTCCCCAAGGTGGTCTTCCCCTCATATCAACTCCTTTAATCACACTATCATACACTCTCCTTGTGAACTCCCCATCTTAAACTCTTTCCTCATGCCCAAACTATCTCAAAGTATTGCATTTAACCCACTCTACAATTCATTCCTTTTCCTTGCCATACTAAATCTCTCATACACCTCCCAATTACTTAATTACATCTAGTTATGCCACTAGCTACTCTCAAATATCTCATTTCCACAGTTATGACTCATGACCTCTGAATCATCCAATGTCCATATTTTAGTTGCATAGGTCAAGGTCAGGAGGATTATGCTGTCCCTTAATCCTTTTCCGTACCCAAAGAATATGCAAAAACTTTCCTTTTCTCAAGAAAATTCTAAAAATCCTTTGTATGAGAAAACATTATTTACCAGATAATCCAATGCCAAGAAAAAATCTAACATATCAAGGTGCACTAAAAACTATGAAAACCATTATCTTTCTCTTGCAAATTAATAATTAATGCATTACTAATTTAGAACATTACTGGACTGGCCAATCTTAAGTATGGGTGCCAAAAATACATATCCGTATGGCAGTGTGTGCTACAGATTTGAGAAGTCCCTAGAATAATCAGGTGCACGACTACTCAACAAGTTACTGCTGCCTGCATTTAGTATTAATAACTCATCCTTTGTTTGGAGTGCCATCTATAGTTACCCAACAAAGCCTAAAATACACAGAACTCAACTTGGTGCAGGAAATTGAGTCTACAGATTGACATCCATAGTACCCTGTTACGTAATTGCAGACTGACATCCACAGCATTGACAGGGTTATGAGCACTAATTCAATTTCTTACAAACTCTTTTTGCTACATGCCTTTCATTCATCTTCAAAATCCATTAATTTATCTTACTTGATCCTATTTTGTTTATCCTTTATTCATACATAAATACCAGCAACTCACCTCTTCTCCTCACACACACACTATATTCTACACCCTCTGTCCTCCATTCATCACTACTTCCATGTAAATTCTGCATCCCTTTCCACTCTTTCTCCTTCACACACTTCCATAAATGTAATCTCAAACTCCTTCCACATCATCTTAACCTCAGAAACCCTTGTTATCAATTGTTTCTACTTACCAACTATTCCTTTTTCTAAAACACATTCATTCCACACGCATTTTTCAGTGTTCAAATTCACCTGCCAAAACTTTTCAAATCCTGCACTACAAACAACTGGTAGCTGAAAATTAAAATTACTAACAGGCTGCTGGAACGCTGTCGGTCCTTCCTCGCCTTCTTCTCCCCCATCTTGGGTTTTTCTTCTATCATCTTAACTTCATTTCGCTGGAGCTTTGGACGAGAGGTCTCTCTCTTTTCCTCCTTTAATTCAGCATTCTGGTGATCTTCATCTTCTTTCTCTGTTGTATCTTCATCAATTTTACTACTTAACCTTCTCTTCATATTATCCTCCTTCCTACTGCTCTCATCAGCATCTTTGTGGCCAGACTTCTTACTAGTGTGTCTTTCTTTCAGAGAAGAGTTTTCTTCATGTCTGTCTCCCTTAGCTCTAGCAGGAGATTCTTTTCTTTGCCTTTTGGGAGACACATCCTTTTGCCTTCTGAAAGACTCCTCTGCTTTCTTCTTCAACTGCTCTTCTTTCTCTTTCCTCACCGCACTGTCCTTTGAAGACTGGGGAGGATTTTCAGAGGATTTCTCTTTTTCTTTCTTATTAGAGACATCCTTGATTTGCTTGCCCTTTTCAATTTTCTCATCTTCGTCACCCTCTTGTTCCTTCTCAGTACCCACAACCTTTTTTGGGGTTTCAGTCTTACTTTCATTCAATTCTTCAATGCTTTCAAGTTTCTGGACTCCTGCAGCAGCATTCTGGTCTTCAGTTTCTTCTGCAGAATCTTCAGGTTCTGTACTACGACCTCGGGATGACCTCAGGGACCTCCTTACAGGGGTGCAACTACCTTCCTTTTCAACACTTCTGTCCCTTGAAACCCTCTGCTGATTTTGTCCCTTATGAGAGCTTATTTCTCCTTCCTCTTCTTTATCAATGCTCTGACCCCGAGACATTCTTCGTGTTCTTGGCCTATTGATTTCTCCTTCCTCTTCTTTATCAGTGCTCTGACCCCGAGACATTCTTCGTGTTCTTGGCCTATTGATGTCAGTTTCAATAACTTTATCTTTCTCGCTGCTTTTGCCTCGAGAACTTCTGAGATTAATAGAATTATCATTTTCTTCCTCCTGCACATCTCCATTACTACTGTCCCTCTCTGTTTTACCCCGAGAACTTCTCTGTGGGAACCTGCGTGAACTGTTTTCCTCTTCCATGTCTTGAAGACTATCGTTGCTGTTTTCCTCATTTGACACTTCACTTAATTTCTTATTCCTGTGAGAACTTTGTGAAGCAGCATCATTCTCTACCTCAGCTACAGCTTCTGCCTTTCTGCGACGAGCCATCTGAAACACAAATGCACATTTTAATACTTATTTCTGAAACACAGTTATCAAAAATATATAGTTAATTCTCAACAGACAAAGTCTATTTACTTTTGTTGGGATGTAATAACAATTGGAATGAAGCTGCTTCTAAACACCAACTAACATTTCTGGATTTAAAATCCAGTTCAAACTAAATACAGAAAATAATTTATAGCAAGTTCATGCATGAGTGGGTTAGGGGTACAGATACAGTTTCCAAAAGTTTTTAGTAAACTAACCTGAAAATAAAGTCTTAACTTGAGAAGAGTGATAAAATGAATAAACTGTGAAGGGCCTAAAACACACAAAGATCTTTTATCATCCTTGATGAAAGTTTTGAAGTTGGCCATTACCCTTGACTAAAAATAAAGGCATCAATGAATCAATGAATCGTTTCCTTATGACAATTCGCCATATCTTTTTTACAGAGATCTGGGTAGAAAAAACAAAACCCTTGGCATAATAACACAACAACAGGCTAGGCATTGACTATATGATACCAAAACTCTCATGGCCTATAAATCTGACGAGTGCAATCATATACATTATAATCAAAATCAATAATATCATATTTACCATTCCATATCTCTAATGACTATTCCCTCCACAAACTTCCATCAATGGGGTGGCCAAGGAAAAAGAACCTCAACTTATACCTGTCCTTATATGCCTCTACTGCATACACCATTCCTCGCATTCTTCCCCCAATTCTCTCCCTCCAGTATTCTTTACACTATTTCCCTAAGCTACTGGGGCTCTTCCTCTCACAAGAAACCATTTAATCATACTATCATACACTCTTCTTGTAAACTCCCCTTCTTGCATTCTTCATACATGCCCAACACACCTTGTAGTACTACAATTTATCTATCCCACCACTCCACAATGCCCTTTGCATTCCTGCCATACCAATCTTTCTTCATCCCATCTTGTCAAACCACAAGCTCCTCTCTAATACCCGTTTTCCACAGCCTGGATTCTTGATCTTTGAGACTCATGTCCATGTTTCAGCTGCATAGGTCAGGGTCAGGAAGGAATGTGCTGTCCCTTAGTCCTAAATTCACTTTCACTTCCATACCTATACCTCTACCCTTCATTATTCTATTAAGGGACCCAAAACTTTTCTACCCTGCACTGCTCTCTCCTTTATCTCTTCTTCCAGACAATCAAACAAGACAGCTCCCAAATATCTAAATTCTGTTACCTCTTCCAGTCTCTCTCTCTCTCCCATATCTATAAGACTGTTTAGTAAACTTTTCTTTTATCACTTTTAGCTAAAGGGCATTGCAAAACCTATACTCTCACACTGCTCCCTTTCAAATAACATTACTTTACTTTTTCTTCCATTAACCTGCAACCAACTAATGCATACACACAGAATAAAACACTCAAAACTTCTGCAACTCCTCTTCATTCTTAGCAAACAACAAAGTATCATCCACAATAAAACACTCTTAAACCTTCTGCAACTCCTCTTCACTCTTAGCAAACAACAGAGTATCATCCACAAACAGGCTTGTCACTAACCACCATAACTTAACACCACATTCCATCTTATATCCCTTTTCCCTAATCTTCTTTCCTCTTCCTTATCACTTCATTCATATATATGTTAAAAAGCCATGGTAACATCACACAGTCCTCCCACTCACCATATGTATCCTAAAACTTTCGCTCAACTCTCTACCCACTCTTGCAAAAGCATTTAATCTTCTACCATTCATAAAACTAAAGAAAATATATAAATAAAAACCCTCATCATATCAGATAAGCAACAACAAATCTTCAGTAACTTTACTACAAAATGCCTACTCTGTTATGTATGAAACCCTGGAAAAACAAAAACAAAGGGGTTCTTTGATACTTCAAAATCTAATACAGATGCTCCCCAACTTATAATTCGATTTACGATTTTTTTACTTTACGATGGTGTGATAGCAATATGCATTCTAGCCACCCCCCTTGATACAAGTTCCCAGATGGGACAGGCATCAGAGATAGATACAGATAGATATAAGAGCTGAACAGGGCATGCTGAAATTGTTTGGGCATGTGGAGAAAATGAATGAGGAAAGGTTGACAAAGAGAATACATGTATCAGACGGAGAGACCAAATTGGAGATGGAAGGTTGGAATGTTAAGATTTTACATGATGGGGGCCTAAACATGCAAGAGGGTGAAAGGCATGCACGGGATATAGTGAACTGAAACAATATGGTATCCTGAGGTCAATGTGGTGTCAGTGGACTGAACCAGAGCATGTGAAGAGTCTGGAGTAAACCATGGAAAGTTGTACAGGGACCTGGTTGTAGACAGGAAGCTATGGTTTTAGGATAAACCATGGAAAGTTCTGTGAAGCTTGTTGTGGATAGGGAGCTATGGTTCTGGTGCATTATACATGACAGCTAGATAATAGATGAGAGCAGATGTGACCTTCCTTAATTTGTTTCTGACACTACCTTGCTAACACAAGAAACAGCACTCAAAAATGAGGGAAAAACTGTGTGCAAACTCTATCAATGTTATTCTTACTATTATGGGGGAACAGTGTGAAACCTTCAGACTCCCAAAACCAAAACATAAGGGCAATAAATGTATGAAGGATAATTAGTCCAAATCAATCCAGATTGCAGACCACTAAAGGCAGTCATGTTACATGTTTATCACTGTAAAGAGATTCACTTTACCCTTCTGTAAATTTCTTATTGGACATAAATAAATCTAGATATGGGAGAATACCAAGTCCAGGCAACTGTGCCAAGATCCACAAAAGGAAACAAGGGGAAGGGATTAACACCACAAAACAAAAGCTTGGAGTTGCTGGGTTACTAAGAGTGTGTGATTACCAAATTCGAAATGGAAGTAATGAAACTCAAAAATCAAAGATCATACGAGGCGTGATGAAATGCAAGAGGAACACCGGGAATTAAACATTCGGATAAATTATCACGAGCACAGATTGGCATCATTGAGTTGGTTGATTACGCAAGTATCCAGAGGAATGAAGTAAAATAAACCCTCGATTTAATGGACTAACAGGGGAAGGGGTGTCCATTAATGCCAAAAGTCCGTTAAATTGAATGGCACCTATTTCTGTGCCACATTTTAGTTCATATGCTTTCTTTTGACTCATCGATCACAGCAGGGTTTAGTGTGTGGTACGTTAGTTGGGCAGTGGGCATCTGGTAGCATGGGAACCCTCGCCATGCAGTTGGAGGCAGGAGTCGGGCTAAGACAGAGGTGATGCCAACCCTCTCCAGTGAAAGGATACTTTTTTATAATAAAGTGATGATGGACTACCTGCTTTCATTGCACCTCTTACACGGCACAGCGAGTAGATTTGAACCTACGTGGGAAATTCCCAAGTTATTGCAAGACAGCTCACCTTCTTCAGAAGATGGGGTGCACCTAAGGAAATCGCCATGGATGGGGGAATCAATCTACACAATAAGGAGATGGAAACTTTCTACAAAAAATGGGGAATCAAGGCCTGCATCTCCTAAGCCCACTTCCCCCAAGTCCAATGGACACACTGAAGCAGCGGTAACGGCAGCCAAACAGGTATTGAGGGGCAACACGGGTGTTGCCTCAGAGAGAGGGGGATAAGTCACACGCACAGCTGGCAGCAAAAAGACAGTTGCGAGATGGTATCCCGGTGCCCCAGCACCACTATCCGATAAACCAGCAATGGAGGACTGCTCTGAGAAACAAGCAGCAGACCATAGCAGAGTCAGGCTCACAAGCTGGGCTGCCCAGCAGGTGATGCTGCTACGCTGCCCCAAGCTGTCCATGGGCACCCGTCTGCGTTCAGGACGTAGCTTCGAAGATGTGGGACAGGTCAGGCAAAGTAGTGGAGGTGAAGTCAGAGACAATACTCAGTGAAGCTGGATGGCAGTGGCCACCTGGCTTTGCAAAACCAACATCCCCATAACATCTGTGGGTCAAGAGGAGTACCCACCAGCAGCAACTTCACCCCCAGTTGTGGCGACAATGATGAGTAAGGTCTGTAAGGTACTGGAAAAGTTAATCAGAAAGCACATGGATGCCATTCTTCTGAGCAGAAATCACCCAAGTCATTGGCAACATTGTTTTAGGGAAAGGAGGTCATGTGTATGTTACACATCTTAGATTAATGAGAAAGAAGGGAAGGTTGACATCAAGAAAACATTTGACACAATGGCAGAGGGAAGGCCAATTAATAAGCTAGAATACCATGCAGGAATACAGGAAAAACTCCACAGGTGGACAAAAGACTACCTTGGAGGCAAAGGAACAAAGGACATCTCAGAGGAGACTTTTCCAAATGGGTAAAGATCACCAGTGGGGTGCCCCTGGGTTCTGTTCAGGGACTGTCATTCTTCTTTATCTATGTGATTTACCTGAACATGTCTGTAGATGATGCAAAAGGCATGAGGGATAAGAAAAGCATAGGATTGCATTAGTAACAAGGAGACCTAAAGCGACTCCAAAATTGGTATGATACATGGTTAATGAAATTAAATGCAAAAAATGAGGATCTGACAAAGTTTGAAAGAATGCCTCTATATAATCAATACCTCATGGGAAATAAGCTTCTGGATTTGATGTGTGATTAGGGCTAGGGAGTCAACATCAACCCAACCTGTCACCAGTCCCAAGTTACAGGAACAGTAAAGAAGACAAATTGTCTTCAGGAAAGTATCAGAAGAGCTTTCAAGAATATGAATAAATATGGAAATATTCAGCAAAACTAAAATAGGCTCCTCAAGTTTGGTTACCATAACTAAAGAAGTACACAGAGTTAATAGACAAGTCCAAAGGAGGTCAACAAAGATGGCACCAGAATTAAGAGCTGTTACAAAAGAAAAGCTAAAGGCTTTACATTTGCCAACTTTGGAAGATGGAAGACAGGGGTGACCAACAAAACCTTTAAGCTTTTAATAGAGATCAATGATGTGGACAGTGAACATGTGTTCGAGAGTTGTAGGGAAAGAGTAACCAGATGATATAACATGAAATTAAGCTAAAAACAAAGTCAAAGATGTAAAAAGCTGCTTTTATAATATGAGTGGTGGATGAATGGAACAGAATGGCTGAGAAAATCTATGTAAACAGACAGCATAAACAACTTAAAGAATTTGTATGATAGAGAATATTGAAGAGATCAGGCCCCAAGAGTTTAAAACTCCTTCCCCATACAGTTCATATAGGTAATTACAAAAAGGTCTGAAGGAGCCTTTGCTTTTGGTGCATAACACACAATAGCTACAAAATGGATGAGAGGATGAGGCCATTTCTAAATCTGTTCCTAGTACTACCTCAATAATGTAAGTTAATGTAAACAAGTGGAAATGAGCTATTTGAGAAAAGCGTTTGGTGTGACTAAATGGAAAGAAGAATGAAATGAAAGGATGTATGAGAGATGCAGTATGGCAGGGAATGCAAAGGGGAATGAACTGTTGAGTGATAGAATAGGTGAAACATAATACTTTGAGGTGGTGTGGGCATGTGAAAAGAATGCAAGACTGACAGTTTACAAGGAGAGTGTATGATAGTACAATTAAAAAGGTTGGTTTAAGAGGAAGACCACCTGTGACATTGGAAAATAGGGTGGAGGAATCTTGGAGGGAGAGAAATAGTGGAAGAATGTATGGAATGGTATATGCAAGGGAGGCATATAAGGACAGGAACAAGTGCAGACTCTTTTGCCATGGCCACCCATTGATGGGAGTTCCCAGAGGGAATGGGTATCAGATTGACTAGTAAACAAGTACCAAATTCCGTGAAAATCAAACAAAACTTCTCACTCACTTCAATACAACTTGGCATCAGACCCAAACACTTTACCACCACATTACATACTGACCTCACAGAACATATCCTAGGCAGCTTCAACCATTCAGTCTCTTGTCCAGCAAAAGACTCAAGGCAAGTGACATTAACAAAGCATTTAAAAGTGCCTATCAACACACCCTCACAAAATATTTTTAACAGTACTCTCCATAACAATAACAAGTAGGTGACCACGACAGTGTCACAAACAATAAAAGAATTAAACACCTCACTGTAGTTCCCCGAGGAGAAGTTCTTTGTCCAACTCTATTCAATCTCCTCCTTCAAAACCTTCCAATACCTTAAGCAAACCACAATATGAAGGTCCTTTCATATGTAGACAATCACACAATTACATTACAACACCCTGAAACTGCATAATGATAAACATGCACAATTATATTACACAAATAGAACAATGGCTCCCCCATAACAGAATGTGTCTCCACAGTCGTCTTCATTCACAACATACCTTGCAACTCAGTCACACACCAATGCACAAACACAAACAGACACAAACCCATATGAAACCATACTCACCAGATAAACGTGTCATGATCTTCTCGTTCATGCTCTGGACATCACCCATCCCAAAAATGCAAAAAACAGTTTCAACATATTCCAAGGCCCTTCATACCCATGATACAATTACCTTACTTCTTAACTGCCGTGCAGTCTCTCTTCATAAATGCCCATGCAATACCACTACACTTTACAACCTACGGCCTCAACCGGTGAATGTGGCCAGTTTCCTAATTGCTGCTGGAGTCTCAAAGATAGAAGGGACTCTTGGGGCACTACATAAATGTGTATATACCTAATTGCCTTTCCTGTCTTAGTGAGGTACCATTATGATGACAAACAATTGCCTCACTTTCATACATCCAATCTCTACTTGCCTTATAATGGAACTAAAACCAAAGCACAACATTCACTACTTCATGCTTTATCATGACAAATTCATATGGGCAGATGAAGCTGTACATGCTTGCAAAATGTAAAGGTACACTTTACATGTAACAATACAGCTGATCCGTAAGCAAGTTCACGTCCAGGCATCTCATGCTAATACATTCACTTAATTAACAGCACTCCTTTATGTTACAGTAAATGTGTCCTTGAACTTTATATAATCAACATCCAATTAACACTTCTTCACAAGAGGAAGTGACCCCTCACAATACCAGTAAGGTGAACAAGGTTCATACAACTAACAGTCAGCTGCACTAGAACTTTTATGGTAACCTGTAACCCATCCCTTGCTTTATGCAGGATTACTATAAGCGATTTCACTATTTCCATCCACCACTTTATGTGGGATCACTATACGTGATTTCACTACCATGCAAGAAACCTACTGCAACCAGTACTTCTTATGTGGTCAATGTTTGCTACTATGTAGGTGTGTCCAGTAGAATGGAGGCTAAAACTTCAGTGAGGGTTGACGGGTAAAGCAAGTGTGGGTCCTGGGTGGAGCACACCAAGTTCCAGCCAGTAAGTCAGTCTTGCAGTGAACTGTGTAGTGTGGTTCTATGCTACTTGTGTGATTTGGGCATTCCCACTATTGTCATTGTCTTCCATCTTACTGTGTTTGTGTTTGTTACTACGATATTGAAGCATCCAGCAGAATAATATCCAACACCAGAACCAGCAGTTAAATGGAAGAGAACCTCTACGACCACAGTAACAAAGTTAAAAATCTTACTAATATGATGAAAATCTGGTCAAAATACATTTAGTACATTATATCTCACACTTTTTCACACATCCTGTTTTTCTCTAGATTTACTGGTATAGATGTGAGTGTGAAGCTGGGTTGAGTGATGTCACTTTGGCTTTTTAACATATAATTAGATTGATGTCACTTTGGCTTTTTAACATACATTTAGATGGAGTGATAAAAGAGGTAAAAGTGAAACTAGAGAGAGGGTGTGCAGAGAAGGATTGTGGTAGAGAAGTACGGTGGCTAGTGACAATCCTGTTTGCAGATGATACTGTGTTATTTGCTGACAGTGAGAGGAGTTGCAGAATATTGTAAGTCTGTTTTATGATGTGTGTAAGCAAAGACACCTGAAGGGAATTGCAAATAAAGGTAAAATAATGGAGGTGCAACATATTTGTAGAATGAGTCACAAGACATCAAGATTCCTGGCAGTGGAAATGAGCTATTTCAGAGGAGCATGTGGTATGACTAAATGGAATGGAATGAAGACAGAAAGGAGCTGGAATAAGAGAAATTTTGTATGGCAAGGAATGCAAAGGAAATTAATTGTGAAGTTGGTGAGTGGGTGAAACTTAAAACTTTGAGGTGATTTGAACATGTGGAAAAAATGCAAGATGGGGAGTTTACAAATGAGGATCTCATTACTAATGCTGAAGTTGGAGAAAAGTTTGCTACTTTTGAGACTGCATTCATCACTGCATGCAATGATGGTTGACATAACAGTCACAACAAAACACCCTACTTTAAACAAATTTTATTTATCTTCACATTGCTCTTTACAGGCAAACTTGGGATGATATGGTCATTGAAAATGACAAGAACGTTCCATAAAAGAGCTTCAGCATAACTTTTAAATCAGTAAAGGGAACATTCATACCAATGCATAGTAGACAGTCTATCTCTCAAATGAAGCCAATAAGGTGCAAGTGAAATATGAATGTGCCTCATAAGAAACTCAAGAGACCAATTAACAATACAATTGAGTAAGCTAAGTTGTGTAGAGAAAGTTTAGTCATGCAACAAAGTAAATGTCCCTAAGAGTATATTGCTGAAAATAGCACAAGAAACAAAAAAGGAGTTTTACAGTTAGAAGCAAGACAATCATTAACCAGTCAACTGGTTCATTAATTACAGAAAATAGTGCCTTGGTTCAAGACAACAAAGCCATGTCAAAAATCTTAAATTACTTTTCTGCATCTGTATTTTCGTTCAAAGAAACGATTCAAATCTGGTTTCATGGAATGCAGGAGAATGTTTTACAACAAACTGACATTAAAAGCTGAAGACATAATATCAGCACTACATGGACTGGAAATAATTATAACAGAAGGCCCTATTAAGTTTTACCCAAAGACAATGAAAAAGATCAGAAAATGAGAATGTTGAGCCCTTGACTGCCCTTTTCATTAAATCATCTGCAACAGCAAAAGTTCCAGATGAAAGGAAGTTTGCCAACATAGCACTGATATTCAAAAAAGCTAATAATTCACTTCCTGGAAATAATCATCAAACTTGCTTCAAATATGAAGTTGGAAAACCTATGGAAATAACCATTCAAGACAGATGTGTAAACCATTTGCAGGACCACTACTTAATAAACAATTCTCAGCAAGATTATCAAAGAAATAGCTCGTCTGACAAATCTCTTCAATTTCCTTAATGATATAATCAACATGTAGGTCAAAAGTAAAGCAGGTGATGACACCTATCTAGATATTCAAAAAGCACTCACTGCATCAAAGGTTTCTAGCAAAAATATGGTCATATGGCATTGATAAGGTCATACTTCAGTAGTTAGAAAACTGGTTTACTAGCCATAAACAAAGATTTGTGATGAATGGTCAGGCCTCAAAATGATTAGACTTAAGTCAAGTGCACTAAGGACACATCTCAGGACCAATTTTCTTAAATATATATCAGTTTAATTGATAATAGGCTACATTGCAAGATAACAAAATTTACTGATGATATGAAGCTGGGAAATAAAACTACAAATGACCATGAATGTCTACAGCTTCAAACTGACATAGACGAACCGGAGGACTGGGCTCATAGGAGGAAAATTAATTCTAACGTCGGTAAATGGTTTTAAATATCAGTAACAAAAGTGAAAAGGCAAGCAACAGTAAAATTTCTAATGAACTTCAAAAGTTAGGAAAAAGACATGCATAGTAATCTCTTGTGACCTAAAATCAGTAACAAGCACATCCAAGCAGAGGAAAGAGTGAACAAAATTCTTGAATTCAATGTACAACACTTCGAATCCAAGTCAAAGAACTCGATTCTTACTCTGCAATTCATTGTTTCATCCCCTTATTTAATATTTTCAGTTTTGGTCACCCAACCAGAATGGAGAGACTGCAGCATTGAGCTATCAAGATGATTCCCAGGCTGAGAAACAAATCCTATGACAGCATATCAAATTACTTTAATCTATTTAGCCTAGAAAAAAGAAGGCTAAGAGATGATCTAATTCAAGTACACAAAACTATCAAAGGTTTTGATAATCCTGATCTATCAATTTACTTAAGACTTGATTAGTCTGATTTCCTGATCTATCAATTTACTTAAGAATTTTTTTTTTCAAAAGGACTTATGATATGGAAAGAACTGCCAATTAAAATGTTTAAGAAAAGATGACAAATTTCTCACTTCAAGTCCACAATTCACATTATCTGCACCTCCTTAGTCACATTGACAATTTGCAGACTATTCCCTTCAATTACCTATATACCTTCTAACTTGTACAACACTGATCTATAAGTTTATATCTTGTGCAATTGAAAACAGCCTTAAAGGGACCCAATGTTCTGTTGCCATTTCAATTCCTTTGTATTTCTCTTTACACAAGGTTTTCGTAAAACATAACCCCCTGCATATAGCGAGGGATGGGTATATTTTTTTCTTACATCTTTTTTACGTGCTTTTGTTCATAAATGACTTCTCTGTAATGCTAAATACACAAAATAGTAAATCTGATAACACTATCATTATTACAGAGAGTTTATCGAGAAGCTCACAGTTGACAGCATATATTTGTTTACAATAATCATTAGCATGTGTGACTCTTTTTGGTCTTATCTTTTTAATGTGATCTTTTTTCATAAATACTACATACATCACACAGTAAACTTTATACCAGCATTAACAACATCTTTAGTCTGATGACATAAGCACTACAGTTAATGTGTAAATATTTATAAGAACTATCAAGTTATGGTGCCAGTTGATATTACACTTTCTACAAACTTTGCTCATAAATGAATGCTCTTTTCCATGTTGTGCTCATAAGTGATAACTCTATAATAATATCATGCATGCTAATTGCTAAATTTTTTTTAACAATATCACCATTACAATGAGTTTGATAAATTGAGCTTGAATGTTGGTTCATAAACGTTTACAATGATTAATATTAATATTCAATAATTAATATTAGAGAAGCAAATGGATCTGTCTGTAGCATTTACGGATCTGGAGATGTCATAAAACAGAGATGCTCTGTGGAAGGTATTAAGAATATATGGGG
>JAUUDZ010239267.1:0-17239 GCA_032361705.1 Panulirus versicolor | reverse complement strand
CATGTATATACATACACGTCCACACACGCACATATACATACCTATACATCTCAACGTACACATATATATATACACACAGACATATACATATATACACATGTACATAAGCCTTCGAGGAGGATGAGCACTCCCCGTGTGACTCCTTCTGTTTCCCCTTTCAGAAACTTAAAATACAAGGAGGGGAGGGTTTCTAGACCCCCCGCTCCCGTCCCCTTTAGTCGCCTTCTACGACACGTGAGGAATGCGTGAGATGGATTCTTTGTCCCCTATCCCCAGGGATAGGGGAGTCTTATTTCTATATATTTCCTGAGTACTTTCTGATTTTATTGTTGCTATAGCTGCACCCTGGGATGGGGCTGAGGATCAAAGTTCTGGCACTTGATCCCCATGAAAGGAGCACGGCCTTAAGTGGCATGCATACTACCATTTTTGATGGGATACCAGTTTCTTTAGGTGAATGTTTGTGCTTTAAAAAAAGGTAATTTAGATAGGTCTATGCATAACAAAGTGGAGGGGTAGTAGAACTTTTGAATGTTATGGAGTGAGAGCTGTGGATCAGCTGTTATATGGCACAGGTGGCTATATATGGAAATGAAGGTGATGAAATTATGAAAATAGGTAAGAATTTTGAAATGTTAATATCTGATTACAAACATGTAAATTCAAACTCTTTTTATGAAATTCAAATGTAATTAGTACAAAATTACTTAAAACAGCTACATATGTGGAAAGTAACAATACAAGAGATGAGATAAGGGATATTTCTGAAGATAACTGGAGCAGTTGAGGATATAGATCCAAGAAAATTTGTATGTACAGAGTTCCTCAGGAAAAATGACATCATTAAGAGAATATGTGGAATGTGTGCATCCGTAAGCATGATTGTGGCAAGTACATATTTTCATCACTTAAGAGTCCATCAATGTTACTGAAATCTCATCAGCAAACTGAACGAAACTGAAAGATGAAAGAGATCTGGCCATCTTAACATTATGCTGAATGACCAAATCTTTATATTGCAGTCATAGCAAAATATACTGCCAAGTTATTCAATTTAGTTTATCAACCAAACAATCTCATCTTTCAGCAAGTAAGAGTTTTAAGTCTAGGATACTTGACATCTACAGTAATCACAACTACACTGTCAGATAATGGTTAAATTACTTATAATCTACAAAAAAGAAAAAACATATCTTTTAAACAAGAAATATACTCTTACTATCATGGATGTCAAGGCTTTGTAAAAGCATTCCTTAATAATATCAAATATGAGCACAATTCAATGAAATATATCTGAGAAGTAATCGTTAAATTGCCAAAAGGTGTACTTCACATGCAAACAGCCATATTTCATGCAAGGTAGTTAAATGTATCCTAGTAAGAATGGATTGGTCTAGTTTTTTATGATTAGATACCTGTACAGATGCTCCTTGAATTACAATGGGGTTATGTTCCAATCAACATATCATAAGTTAAAAATACAGTTAATATATACATTTCATACTGTACATCTAAGCTACCGAAGATCATAGCTTAGCCTAGAGTACCATAAAAGTTCTCAGAACACTTACACCATCTAAAACAAAGCCTATTTTATAATAAAGGGATGAACTTCACTCCATCATAAAGTAAAAAAATTTTAAGTCAAACCATCATAAGTTGGGGAGCATCTGTACTTAATATCCTCAAGCACCATGAAGCGAATGTTGCATCAATCTCTATAGTCTCATCCAATTTGCACGTGACGAGTGTCACACTGCTTAAAAGGAAAATATCACCTAAAATCGAGTAATTTGAGTTAACAAGTGAAATTTTGACGTCATATCTCAAAGCCTACTCTCATGGTAATCAAAGTCTACTGAGATATATGGCAACCCTATGTAGTGCATGTCATAAGTGCATCAGTTACCTCAAAGCAGCCATACCAAAAAGTGTTGTGCACTATCCTTTGAACAATTTTCGCTAGTCCCTCTCACAAGCTCCCGCCCTCCACATTACACTAATACTTGCCTGTAAAACTGTTTATAGTTTATAAAATGTTTATTGGAGTATTTTACAATATTTCACTAATTCAAACTTGTAACTCTCATTTGCGTGTGAACTGCTGTTGCATCTTGCAATAAATGGCCCTCAAAACATACAAGAAATGTCTCAACCCTCAATAAAAGTGTTGTAAAGTGTTGTCTTATAACTGTGTGTTGTCATATTTCAAAATATACTTGCACTGCTACATGCATGCATATGGCCAGCAATTGGCCAATGCTTGATGATGAAGCATGTAACAATGCTTTAAAGCAGTATGAATCAAATTCTAAGTATGAAAATGACATCCTTGAATCTGATGGCAGCAACTATGTGCCCCAGTCCATGGAGACACTGCAAGGCAGACAAGCAACACCCTACAACATGACTTTTCCTCTGCTGCCTCTTCTTCCCACCTGGGCAAAGTGGTGCATAACAATTACAACAGGTGCAACCATCTACTTGTCCCCACACCATCACCACTGCCCACCCTACTGCACCCTGTGCAACCTCCCTCAAGCACCTAACATTACAACAGAAGCTAAGATTGTTATGAAATATGATTTCATTCTACCAGTATGTTGAATAACAGTACACTGCATGGGGATAGATTTTTTCTAAAATCTTTTGCAACCATACCACACATATACAATTATACTAACCAGTGGAATAAAAAATGAAAAAAAATATATAAAACAATTTTAGGAAAAAATTCTTGATTTTACATTTTTTAAAATTAATCTGTCAGCCTTTGTATTACTCAAGTCAAATTTTCAATTTCACCAATGTACAGGTTTAAATTGTCCATATTTTATATTTAATACTTATTTTGTTTATTTAGTCTTTGTTAGGAAAAACACAAGTTAAAATTGAAAACTAAAACAGATGACTTCACGTTATCAAAAAAGATTTTTTTTGTTTAATTCTTTACCGTTTTATGTGAAAAAACAACCACTTTCACATAAAAATGTAGTTGGTTTCATACAAAATAAAAAAGATCAATTGCCAATAAATCGATCCAAAGGAAAATAAATGCGCCAGGTCACAAATAACCCCATGCATTAAAGGTGATACTGTTATTATTATGGTGATGATGCATGAAGGTCTTAAGTTTTAGGTACCCATGGAAAAATCTTCAACCTATTTTGTGACTGAAAGATACAATAAGAGGTGAGGCAAAGAACAATGAATTATGGAAGTGAAGCAATGGTAGTGAATAGGAGGAGAAACTAACCAGAACTGGGAGTGATGCATGCGATACAAAGCGAGTGATAACTCCAGGTTTGTCAACTTCCTTGTTCAGTACTCGGCGGGGCTGGAATTTGTCCCCAGGCTTAGATACCACCACACATCCATGGTTTGTTTCACACCTTTACAGAAATCACAGACAAGAAATACAATGTTTTAATTCTTTTTTAACAAAAAACAAAATGATCACATGCAAAAATGACCAATATCTCTAGCCAGTCACTCATAACAAAGTGAACATTAATATAGTAAAACATAAAAGGGGCAAAATTTATAGATATCTGATCAACGGTTGATAAATGCTATATATGAGTTGCAAATGCTGATATCATTCCATACACTTTGTAGTATGAATTTTACCTCTTTTCACAACCTTAACCTATTTCTTTTTGGAAATTCTTAGTTTCCAGTTTAGATAAAACTCTTATTGCTCTGAAAAGCATGGTTAAAACTTTCAACATGAAGGGAATGGGTTTAATATACAAGCATCCTTTCAGTTATTGCCAATGGAGTTAAAAAGTACCACGTTGTGAAACCAATTTTTGTCTTCAAAGGACTTCCTTTGACTGACTACTTGATTTTCTCAACTGCTTTACTGAAATTATTTTTACCAGACACCTCATTTAACTGCTTTTGAGTTTCATTTTAGGGGATTCTGAAAGGCACCTCTGCCTTGACCAGTTTATGACTCCTTTTCTTTTATCTTTATTATCCTTCATTTGAGTATGCTCTCATACTGCTCACTGGCTAAATCCCCTTTGGGAGAAAATGAGTTTAGATCTCTTTGAAAGCCATTTCTTCATATAATGGAGGCTTCTGAGTAAGTCTTCTCTCTCTATTAACCCTATTTACTCTCTTTTACTTCCTGCAGTGTAGCTTGGAGTTTTGCAAGAACGAGATCAGGCCTTTCATATGGCTAGTTTGCAGCTCTGGCTTCATGGTGACAACATAGGGACAGTGCTGATCAATGGGTTGTGCATAAAGATCCTGCCTTTATGTGTAGGTGGCAGATAAACCACAATATATTAGTACAATTAAGCTTAAGGGTTATCCCATTTCCCTACTCATTGGCATCCTCTGTCAGAAGTAGCTTTCCATGGGTTCAAAATCAATTTTCGTGAAAGAGATTTGCTGAACTTGGCCCCTGATACTTCTGTGATGCTATCTCAATATATTAATTTTGAAGTAAACGTTATTATAAAGCTGTACATGTAATGTTTGTATATATTAGCATGTGAAGACATCTTTATGACCAAAAAGCAAGAAGAATACTAACAAGGTGTTAACAGCATGTGGGGAGATGTGCCGTCCCGTGAGATGGCTGCCCTCAAGAATGTGAGAAGCCTCAGTGAATGCCATTGAATCTGTGAGGAAAAAAGAATTGTGCACCTGATTAAAAATGCCAATCAAAACAGTAGTATGATATCAGCTATCTAACCCTTTTTGCATGTCAGGTGAAAAACCTAAAAGAGGGAAGTGAAATAAATAAAATTACCCTTTATTCACAAAATGTATAAAATGGTGAATGTTTGGAATCTTTGCATTATCACATAAAGCTTTAGGTCTAATCTACAGGTGCTTACAGGAAGAAAATATGAGAAACTCTCTAAACTTGGACCTGTGCAACACTTTGGAATGGGGAAGCAGTGACCTGGTTAAATTTATCCTATATCTATCTCTAAATGCTAAAATTCAACTTCTTCCTACATCTCTTTCTAAATGTAATTATAATTTCCCTCTAAGAGAGAGAGAGAGAGAGAGAGAGAGACAAAGGCACTCCTTATAACACAGATATTCATTTATCAGTAGCATCAATATGATTACTTTCCTGCCTGCATCACTAGTGAAGCAGCACTTCCATTTGCTTCCATTTGCACTTATTTATTTCATCCAGTAGGATCACACAACCATTTCCACCAAACAATAAAGCAAATGTTGTTTTCTTCTAGTGGCACAAATACAAATCCTATCTTTAGTTGAATTAACATCATCAATTTCTTCCACTAACATGAATGTACCTTCCAGTAGCATTAACAAATGCAATTTTCCAAGGGCAACCAACATTAACACTTCCTACAGCAACAGTCCTTCCAGAAATATTGACAAAAACATCCATATACATCCCATCAACCAGAGAAGTCCTACCGTCAGCACCAATATAAGGACCTTTTTATTATCATGAATACAAGAAGCCCTTCCTTTAACATGAACATAAGTTGGTCTTTCCACTCTAAACTTTTCACTGACACTATTATACAAAGTCTGTTTCACATCTTACCTTTAACTGAAGGGAAGATCCCAACAGCAGCAGATGAGGTAACCTTGAGGCCTGGATGAAGGTCCTCATTTAAGGCAAGTAGCCCTTCCAGTTCCCTGTTGTTGACCAACTCTAAAGGTGTAGCTCTCTCACACCTATAAATACAAATATTAGGTTCATGAAATCAAAATTATCTTAAAGGACATCTGAATAATACCAGACACTATGGCAAACCTACAGCTTAATTTGATTTTCTAATGGTTTTCATAGGTTCTACATTACTCCAGAGTATCTAAAATTCAATTTAACTGTTATATATTTGCCACTGTTAATGGAATCAGTGATTCTGGACTGATAAATTGGGTTTATCTTCTCCCATATTGGTTTCAGCAATCATGAAATGGTTTTCAAATGCATAATTTCCCTCAAAGTTAATGAATAGCTTTTAAAAGGGAGAATTTAAGGCAGTATGAAAAGCCTCAAAGTTATTCATACCTGTTAAAATTTTTCTTACTCAAAGAATAACATTTTACCAAATATCATGCTACAGGTACACCACCAATTTTCCGGCACTCTTGGTTCCAAAGCCTTGCCACATTTACCATTTTACCGGACCAACTGTGGTCATATAATAATAATTCATCAACTAACCTCTAACCCGCTAATTATACATCTCCCATGCGTCTAAAGTATACCATGGACTGCTAGAAATCTAAATCAAACAAATATTAAATGTAAATCAAATAAATAAATGAAATACATTATACACCTGCTCAGGACTGAGGTGCACATCAACTACAAGTTTCGCAAATTCGTCAACATACTCGGCAGCTCCTTTGTGGTTGGCAAACCGCTTTTCTCGGCATACTTTATTCATGGAATTTCCATGATACTTCTTGAATCTTTGAAGCAATCCTTCACCATAGTTACACTCATGTTGTAATTTAAGTTCTTTATGTAACAACTTAGCCTGGTTCATTATCATGCTACTTGACAAGTACAAACCATCACTATGATGCTGTAGAAACCATTCCATCATCACTCGATCGTTCTCAGTGCTCTTACCATCTTTCATAGTTTTTCTAATCGTCATTTGCTTCTTGGAATTGCTGTTTGCATAGAATTTCGATATTTTCTCCCTTTGCTTCTTTATATCATAAACAGCTGACGAACCAATACTGTAGATGTCACACAGTTTATGCACCAAAACACCACAGTCCATTTCTTTCAACAGTTCTACTTTATCTAGGATCGATATGGACTGGTGTTTACGTTTGACACCACGACTGACACTCTCATGTCTTAAATTTAAGCAAAATAAGCTAAGAATCTCACAGAATTGCAGTATCACCACCAACAAGTGCAGTGTAAAGAATGTAAAATAAGCACGCCCTACACATGACGCCGTCTGTGGTAGCCCAATAAACTAGTTTGGTGGCTGCGGTAATTTCAAGTTCCCTTACGTAACTTTGTACACATTAAAGGAGGTGCCGAACCATCAGTTGCTGGAAATTCGGTGGTGTACCTGTACCACCTTTCGTGAACTTTTCTCTAATTTACCTTCTTATCATTCATTATTCCAACTGTTAATGTACTGTGAAAGCCATCTCTCAAAAATCAGTCTTACTGACAGGAATATTTCCATTAATGAAATCTAAAAATCATCTTATTGTGACATAGTACAGTAATACTGGAAGAAATATTTCTGTAAAGAGCTTAAAAACAAACTAACCTTTGATCTTAGAATGGGAAATGCTAGAGAGCCAAAAATCCCAAACAATGAAGCCACAGCTGTCAAAATCCCAAGAATAGACTCTGGCACACCAGAATCGTATACAAATGCTGGAAAACAGTGTCATGTATTTACAGATTTCATATACATAATAGGATCATGAGGGAAAAAAGTAGATAATATTACTGATGCACCCCTTATGGTTTGAGATGATTATTAAAAGTAAACTAATAACTAATATTCTTACATAAGTCTTTAAACTCTCCAGATGATTACCATACAAGAAAGGTGTACTTCACAAGGACAAAGAAAGTATTTATATACAAAGAGTAGGGGCATAATTACCCAGCACTCAACAAATAAGGAAGTTCTTATATCAAGAATTTCGAATACCTCCAGATACAAAAACATATTGTAATAACCCGTGTCCATACAAGATGTTTTGGCCTGTTTTAATGCTTGTTGAATTTTTTCTACTGAAATGGAATAAACAAAAGCTGTTGCTATAAGTAAAACTTCAACAAAATCTAAATTTGAATTGCCAGATACCATACTGTATGAATGGTTCAAACTGAAATGATCTGAAGGTGTACCAGTTTCACTACCATCTTGGTCTTCCCTTGCCCATGCTCCCTCCACCTCTTACACTCAAATTCTCTTAGTCTTATTTGCTTATCCTCAGAAGCTATATGCATAGTAAATGTATGTGAGCTCAGAAATGACTCTAACATCAATATAAGGAGTTACAGATTTTTTGGTTAGAGGATGTAGCCTGAATGACCCTTGCAACTGATAGGCCTAAAACCTAAACAATTAACCAGCCTTATCCTCTCTATATTCTGAACCACTTCAGAATACTTTGGTTGGCAGTCAACCATACTAAAATTATTACCATACCTCTTTCTCACACTGTCAGTCCTTACTCAATCAACTCGACTCAAACCCCATATTGTTCGCAAACATTCTATTTCTAACACTTCCACCTATTTCCTATCTTTTGCAGTCAAAACCACTGATAGGAATCCTAAAGTTTCATATATACCTTTCTTTGCTCTACCAGATAATAATGCATCCAAGACCCTACCATTCCCCCCCCTCTTCCACACCAAAATATATTTCGGTGCCCATGTTTTCATACACTGCCTTGTTCACTAAAGCATACCAAAAGCACTCCACTTCCTTTAAGTCCTTCCCATTTTGACTGACACTTTGTGCTAGCCTTCCCATTATGGCAGCACCTAATCACTTTACTTTTGTTCACATTTACATCTAACATTCTCCGTTCACATTCTCTCAAACCTATTTCAACATGGTCAACAGAGGGTTATGCTCCAAACAGATAATCATTAGATTATTTTTGAGTCTTCCCTAAAAGAAATCCATCATCATGCTACCATAGGGTTGTGGTGGTCAAACAGCCCACCTGCTGAGCTACTACTGGTTAAAAAACTATTCAATAAAAACTATCATTCATATTCTCTACATATCTTGATGACTAAAACAACTGGGCAGCAAGCTTTAAGAAGTGAGTAGTAGACAGGTGTATGAAAAGGGAATGATTTAGTGACCAGCAGTCATGTGTTCAGCTATATGCCATCTATTGGTGACCAACAGTGATATGATTATCTGTCATGGTGACTACCAGTCTCCCAACTTCAACCCATTCTCTTTTTTCTCAATTCAACACAAAATATATGTTCAGTTAGCTAAGTCACATGTTCATGTACACTTATTCATCCACACAAGTAATCAATACCTTGTTACCCACTCACTCACTTATCATAAATGACTATGTATTTGCACATATTCCTTGCACTGACTGACCCAGTCTTCTCTGTCAACACTCACATAGTTGCCAGACATGAGAACATATAGAGGTATAAGTAAATATAAAAATAAAAGTAATTCCGGTCATATCTTCACATTCTACATAAATATTGTTGACAAATATTGGTTTATAAGGGTAAGATACACTACATCCTAAGTACGGTATGCTTTTTTTTTTTAATTATGTTTAATTCATGATGTATTCGATTATAGTATAAATGGGCATTGTTTAGTCACCAGTCACGTATGCTGGAGATCAATTGCCAGCTTCAGGTTAACTACATACTGTACAGTATTCATGAAGGATTCGATTATAGTGTATCACTCCTAATGCTGAAGAAGTGTTTAGTAGTCATATAACTTACTGGAAATTATTCATATCATGGTAATTTCACTATAATGAATAAACTTAAGGCATTCTCAGTATTGTATGTTATATTCAAGTATTTTTAAATCTTATTTCAAAAAACAAATTTAAGAAACTTTATGACATTCTATTATCTAGGAGTCAACATACTTTGTGTGATCAACACATCCTCAGACCATTTTAGCATAAACTACTCTAATCAATGAGGTGTAGCATAAGATTAACTGTCTTTTTTTTTTTGGCCTTCAGCTGCACTGAAAACAGAACCATAATGAGGATTCTGAAAAATGACTTTAAAATAACAGTTACATTATAACAAGTACCAGATAAGCAAGAGTTTAACATAACTGATAAATTGATACAAAAAAATTGTATTCTCATATATTTTTCCACACGGTTCTCTTCAGGAGGTTCATACACAATGCATGAATTAACAGTTATCTACATCTTTAAAAAAATTAGAGAAAATTGCTAAAGTAGATGGAATTCTTACTGACAGATACAGTATAAATGCAGGACAATTTAGGAGTAAGTGTTTCATGTATTCAGCATAGAAGTTGTATCTTGAGCCAGGCCTGAGGGTTCTTGTGATATGTTGAATAAGTGTTCGTAATGTTACAGAAATGAGTGCATCTCAAAGTGCACGAGACTTTATAACTCACATATGTCGACTATGTGAGGTTTCAGACGGGTGTATGTCTATTAGGTGGTATTCAAGACTCTTGGGATGGACACTGTTAAGCGTTTATCAGGTCATTTCAATGAGTATATGTTTTGTTTGTGGTGTGTTTCCTGGGAATGAGGAAATCTGAGTACAGAATGTTGAGGTGTGTTGAAGGGGTAAGCTTTTTTCTATCTACTTGGGGATCAGGGTTAGTTATAGAGTGGTCAAGATGAGATGGGTAAATATCAGTTTATTCCAGGTACTCAGCCGGGTTAGTTGTGTGCTAATTACCCAGTCCTGGTGGAATCATTGTGATTCATAGTCTCTTTCTACCTGGGGGTCAGTGGTTAGTTATGGAATGGTCAAGATGAGATGGATAAATATCAGTTTATTCCAGGTACCCAACTGGATTGGCTGTGTGCTAATTACCCAGTCCTAGTGGAATTATTGTGATTCATAGTCAGTGATAACTGTAAGACAATGGAAGCTCATACATAAAATGATCAATAAAGCACGCATGCAAACTCACCTCTAGAATAATTATCAAAAGCAAGAACAGTCATAAATAGAAAAGCAAGACCCAGTCCAGCATCTCTTACGGGGTGCCTCATATATGCAAGCCAAGCCCCCCAGGCTGATACAAGTCGTTCTATCATCACGTGCCTTTTCTTGATCTCCCCGTTTATTCCATCAGTAGCATGTGTTTCTTCAACATTTTCTTCCGCTTTTGTGTTGTATTCCTGTAGACAAAAACTGCTTGATAAAATGTAGACTCTGACTCAACACTCTTCAGTAGAGCAGTCTCATAAATTGTACTGTCTTTCTTTTAAGTCCCTTTTTATCATTTCATACAAATGGGTGGTTATTTGGTGGATCTTTTTTGCCATCTGAAATACCATTCTTTGACAATGAAAATTCAAATCATTCACATTAGTTCTTGCAGAGGGAAAACCTTGAATGACAGTAAAACAAGGGCTATATGAAAGAAAGAAATGTAAAACAAAGGGCAAGAAGAGGATTGAGATAAAATATAGAACTGGTACATCCAGTACTGGCAAAAACATATCAAGTCTTGCCTAGGTCATTAGTTTAAATGAGATAAATTTAAATCAGAGATCCTGATTTAAAAGAGGTATGATGATTCTGAGCATCAATTCAACACTCCTGCTTCGGGACTATAGTATTCCACCACCTATCTGGGTATCTAGGCATATACTTCAGTGACATACCAATGCCATTCAAGGTATGTTAGCTCCCTTTTTTTGTTCATGAACTACATTTTTACACATAATTATCTCACTTGATAATGGAAAACTAAAAATTAGGAGGCCTCTTCTTTTGTCCACATCATGACTAACTTTCTGCAAGACATCCAGCATCAAAAGGCTGTAAAAGTATATAATGTTTGTAACTTTGCCTTTTATAATTTTTTCAAGCATTTCTTCTCATGTAAAATCTCAAGGCCATCTTGTAAGTTTTGAATACTGTCTGGCATTCATCTATTAGATATCCTCCATATTTTGTTTGTTCTGTCTTCCCCTTCCTGTTCACATCTCTCATTCAACCACCTACTACCTCTTATGTACTCCTTTCTCTTTTCCATTGGTACACATTTTACTATGCCTTCATTGCAGAAGTACTGTGCTTTTGACCCCTGGTCCATTTCTTTTATCTGAAATGGCAACTTTGAAACTTTACAACTTTAAGTGGATAGGTAAACAGCTCAAACACTTGTTATATACAAGAGATTTCAGAGCAAGGTCTCAGAACTGTGATTTTTTTAAGACAACTAAAATATCAAGAAAGATATTTCCTTCCTCTCCTTGTTCACCTACCCATTCCTCTATCCTTTCCTCCTTCCATCTCTTCTTTCACCTTTATTTCTCTCCTTCATCTCTTTCATTCCTTTCACCCTCCCTCCCTTACTTACTTTAATCTTGGATTTCTGAAGGTCTGCACTGGAATAGAAGAGATGATGTAGCAAGCCATATTCCACAACAAGGGAACCTACATTCCAACTTGCTATAACAATACCCCCAGCTGCCATTCCAAAGCCAGTCATAACAGCACCTACAATCACTGGTGCTAGAACTTCGGTGCTTAAGTCAACTGTTCTCAAGACACTGTTCATTCCTGTAAAAATAATAATCCATGATAAAAAAAATGATCTTTCTAATATTTTCATTTCTTACAATGCAAAAAGCTGGCAGAGTCTTCACTTGTGTGATGAACTAACATACAATCATAATTTTGCAACATATGATTTGAGTATTGCTGCAGGACTGTCAACACACAGCATATTAATGTACAATAGAAAACAATCAGTATGTGTGGCCATTTTCTGAAATGGCTTACATAAGAGGAACTCTCATTATTCAACCCATAGAACCCTCTGTAACAGTGCTCTATTCCAATCTGCAGTTTAAGTTCCTATAATTTTACTCCATTCAGTGATTCCCAACCTTTTTGATATGATGGCCCACCTCAGCAGATTGAAAGAACTCATGGCACATTTCCCATCTTGCTATGCTGAGATAATATTTACATTAGGCTTGATAAGCAAACTATCAAAATTTACACAAAATTGTTTTGTATCATTTATGGTTATAAGGAAAACTAATCAATTAAAGCATTATAAATCTTCACAAAATACCACACAAAGTAGATGAAATATCAAACAAAATCATCAGTTAACACTTAAGAGTTTCAGAAGCCATTGTATAGTGCATCATTACAAACCCTCATGATCCACCCAGGAAATATGCCATGGCTTAGCATTTATAAAGCAGTAGCTCAACTCTTTATACTTTTCTTAACTATAGTTCCACTTAGTTTGGTATCCTCTCTGATTCTTGTTTTATGTACTTACCAGCAACACAGTTACATTAGGCACTATATAATAAATTTGTCTGGTGGGTTATTACATCTGATATTTCCTTCTTCCTTGCTGTTATACATAAAGATACAATCTGGTATCTATGATGTATCAGCCCCTCGTAGTCTTGTGTACATAATATCATGGATGATCTATGAAACTTTCCTGTGCACATTCTAAATATCTTTATCTCTAAATGTACTTCTACAGTAACAGAGATGAATAAATGAAATAAGCTATGGAATGTAGACAGAATAAAGGAATTTGAATAGTTGTATAAAAGAACATTTGAGTTGAGACTGGAGTTCCACAAGTGCAGAATTCCTTTCCTATACCAAAAAATACATAACTACAAAAGAGGTAAACAAATAGAACAGTGAAAAACTGGAAAAAAAGACACTAATAAACAATATTTTCTCCTAAAGCATCATTTCAATAGGTAAGCAAAAGCATCTATCAAACTACAAATGGGCAATATAATCTATTATCAATAACAGAGAACTCACACATGAAATGGAAGAGCATACATACTTGCTAACTGAGTTTTGTTCTTTCCACAAATGACAATAATCCAATCCTTTTCAATGGCAAGTTTTGATCCCAGTGTTCCAATCTGTGCAGCACATGCAGTCAGAATAACAAAGCCCTGAAAGGTAAGTAAAGTATATAAAAGCCTCATTCACAGAATAAAGTGATATATTTGAAACATATGAGGAGTCCTCATTAACTATCCTATTCTACAATTTATCACTTAATGCACTCTGTTGCTTAGTACATGTAACTCCTTACAAGTAAATACTGCTCTTCTTCATTCTACTGACTATACATAATAATTAGGCAGTGATTAGAATGCTAAGTCTGCTTGCAAAACTTCAACAAATAATACTGAGACTACAAAAATTGTTTCCTACTTGTTCACTGTTTCCCATGTTGGTAAGACATCACCAGGAACAGATGAAAAACTTTTTTTCCCCCCATCCACTCACTAGCTGTCATGAATACCTTAATAAAACCATAGCCCCCTATCTACAGCCAAACCCCACATACCTTTTTGTGGTTTCTCCCATGACCATTATATAAGTCCCTATTCAGCATACTGACGGTACATTACCCCCTGTATAGAGGCTCTTACCTAATGTTCCCACCAACTATCATTACATAATGCATCTAATCTGATATTCTTTTTTATATTTCTATTATACATAATCACTGTTTCCCGCATCAGCGAGGCAGCACCAGGAAACAGACGAAGAATGGTCCATCCACTCACATACACACATTTTATATAAATGCCCATATACACACATATACATACACACACACAGAAATATATATATATATACACATACAAACCCTATGCACTATGTTCGTAAATATACACATGTACATATTCACACTTGCTTGCCTTCATCCATTCTTGTCGTTACCCCTCCCTACAGGAAACAGCATCATTATCTCCCACTTCAGCAAGATAGTGCCAGGAAAACAGACAAAAAAGGCCACATTCATTCACACTCAATCTCTAGCTGTCATGTGTAATGCACTGAAACCACATCTCCCTATCCACATCCAGGCCCCACAGACTCTTCCATGGTTTACCCCAGATGCTTCACATGCCCTGGTTCAGTCCATTCACAGCACGTCGACCCCAGTATACCACATCGTTCCAATTCACTCTATTCCTTGCAAGCCTCTCACTCTCCTGGATGTTCAGGCCCCAATCACTCAAAATCTTTTTTCACTCCATCCTTCCACCTCCAATCTGATCTGCTTCTCCTTTTTTCCTCCACCTCTGACACATATATCCTCTTTGTCAATCTTTTCTCACTCTTTCTCTCCATATGTCCAAGCCATTTCAAAACACCCTCTTCTGCTCTCTCAACCACACTTTTATTTCCACATATCTCTCTCACCCTTTCATTACTTAATCAAACCATCTCACACCACATACTGTCCTCAAACATTTCATTTCCAACACATCCACCTTCCTCTATACAACTCTCTCGAATGCCCATGCCTTGCAACCGTGCAACACTAGCAGACCTACTATACCTTCAGACATATCCATTTTTGCTCTCCAAGATAATGTTCCTTAATATCTCAACTTCTCTGACATACCCATTTTTGCTCTCCAAGATAATGTTCCTTAACATCTCAACTTCTCTAAACTGAAATTATCTTAAACAGGATCATATTTATCAGGGATTACAAATACTTCGATACCTGTGACAGCATTATCATCAAACTGGAGAAGCAGCTCATCAATATTTTCTTAAATTCTTGTACTGAGCAAAAAAAATATCGATAACTACTAAAAGAGAGATACAAGAAGAAAGGGCAAAAGGGAGGATAGGAAAAGAAAGGGGAGGATAAAAGAGGAAAAAAGTGATGGAGAAAAGAAGGGGCCAGAGCTAAAAAGAGAGGAGGGAGAGAATGGGGAAGAGAAAACAGACAAATCACAAGACATCCAACTCACCTCAGCAACAACAAGTGACCAGCCATCCCAGGCAGTAAATAAGGGACGCTTTGTCGTAATAACCACCAACAGGGCAGCACAAATGCAGACCATAACATTCTGCATGCCAAGGCTTAGTTGTGCAGCTGTTGTAAAGAAGAACCAATGTAGTGTGCATACCAAAGAAACCGAGAAAAGTAGGATATTTGTTGGCATAAGAAAGTTAGGTTATAATATTTGAAATTCAAACTCTACTTTCTAAGTTGAAGAAAGCTTTCTAAGTAAGAGTCACTGATACTTCAGCAAAGTGCAGAACCCACTAAGACAAGCACCTGGAAGGCTAAGGAAACCATAGGTCCAATAGTCAGGTGAAGACTAAGGAAACCATATGTCCAATAGTAATTTGTAGTGCTGATGAAAATAATGCAATCTGTAAATCAGAACTGTAGATATAGAGAACTATATATACAGTTATGGCAAAGTTCAGTAAGTTCATTACCCAGAATAAAAAGTTTGTTGCCCATTGATATACAAAAATAGAAATATAAAACATTCAAAAACATGTAGTATTCCAACTAAAGCTGTGGCAAGCTTTCACACACCTGAAGTATCTCTGGTATTGGAACATTTTATTTGCTGAACATGTAAAAGGGGAATAATGAACTCCTTGTCGGTGAATGTAAGTGCGAATACAAGCAAGGTTATGATTAGTAGCAATGGACAGAGACAGGTTAGTTGTGGAGTAAGTCTGAACAGAGAAAACTTGGAGAAAATGAAGTATTTTAGATATCCGGAAGTAGATATGGCAGTCTAAGGGATCATGGATGCTGAAGTGAGTCACCATGGATAAGAAGCAGCACTGGAGTATAATAGTTATGAAGACTCTTCAGCTGTGGCCAACCCCCTTGAGGGACTTCCCGAAGGGAACTGGCATCAAGGATATAGATGGACAGATAGTTGACCAACACAACTTACCAGTCAATCTTGATGTGCGATCAATCCAACGTCCAACTGGAGCACCAAAAACTATTACAGTAAGAGCGAGGGCTGCTCCATAAATGGCTGCAAGACGCAAGGACCCAGGTGTTACCTGGAAAATAGCGCTGATGTATGACCTACTTTTTTCAGTATAGTCTCAAATAAGCTTTATTCATGTGGATAACTTAAGAAGATATAAGAACTGATTTTGATCTGCTAAATTTAATAATTACATTGGTTACCTTAATTTTCATTCCTTATAGCTAACTTTCCTCATCTTAGGAATCCATTCCTTTCTACCACTGGCACATAGCCATCCGCTAAATAATCTTTGTTCAAATACTTGGAAAGATGAAATGGCTTCAAGGAAGAATAGAATATACTTTTAAGTGTGCACAAATGCATAATTGAGTTAGTAAAATCCATATCTTAAGAAGGCTACAATTCTTATAGCTCTTTAGGCCAATGTCCAGACCAACTACAGACAAGAGAAAGAGACAGATAATTCAACAAGCAGGAAGTGGGCAATCACTCATCTGAAAGGAAAGTTACCATATTTTGAGTTTACCATACATACTCGCCTACAAGTCTATCTTGTATATAAGTTGACCCTTGATTTCTGACCAAGAAATCATTTATTTATGATATGCCTTGTGTATCGGTCAACCCAAGTTGTTGAGGGTAATGGAACAACAAATTACGGTAATAAAGCACCATATTTCATGGCACATAAAATTCAATTCAGAAAATCTTCACTAAAAAACACTTTACATCTTATAAACTGAGGTTCATTGAGACAAACACCGGGCATTAA